>JAODPA010003330.1:0-39819 GCA_025585075.1 Nepenthes mirabilis | reverse complement strand
CAACAGAGATGACAATATCAGGCCACTCCGGATGAAAAGCACACCGGACATTAGCGGAACCACTCCTGAATCCGGAGTTTACACCGCACACTCCGGATTCCGGATCTCTTACACTCCGGAATCCAGAGTTCACATCAATTTTTTTTTTTTGGTAAGTGGATTTTACACAAGCATGGCCCATATTTTCCTTCCTCCATGAAGGCAAACCAAGCTTCATTACGTAGTTCACTCCGGGCGAAGGGCACCAAATCAGCTCAGATCCAGCAACAGCAATCCAGCGCCAATCGACAACATGGACACGGCATAAGCCACTCCGTAGAGCAACAAAATAAATCAACATCAATCAGGATAAAGTAAAGTTCCAACAAAGACATCAATTGGAGCTGCACCACCAAATCGCAGGATCAAAACCTGAGAATCAGCTCACACAACTTTAGACATCAAAACATCCTTCCAATCCACTCCTGGGAATTCCATATTCAGCTCCAGCCAATTACATAGCAGACACTGCTACATCAACATCTAGAAGTCCATACCAACAAATACTTGTTCCAATAGCTCCTAGTCACAGCACCAGAAAAAGCACTGCCGACAGCTCCCCAGTAAATTCAGCAAAACACACAAAAATTTCATTCATTCCAGCCCAAATTCATACCACCATCAACTGCTACCCGCAAATGCCAACTGTAGAAGTGACAGTTCACGGCAAAACAAAGGCAACAGGATCTGCTACAGGTTTAGCACACCAGCTACAGCGCCTAAACCATAATTGTTAAGCCAGTAAAATGAAAGCCTCCAATCCATTTCAGAATCAGGATAGCATTAGGAAATTCAAGCTGCAATGGGGGATACAAGCCACCTCTCCAGCCACTCCACACCCACATAATTAAGATCAGCATGACGACAGGAATGAAATCCATCGATTCCAGGAGCAGCATTCCGCCAGCTACAGCAGGAGCATACAAATCCTTATTTCCAAACACGTTCGAATAAGAGTAGCAGCAATTAACAGCAGCCAGTCTCTACTTAACAGCATCAGCGCTCAGCATCTGTCCTTCATCGATAGATGGAGTGACAACAACAGAGCAACAACCCCAGTCTACAACCTCAGGAGACAGACCTCCTGAGGGAAAAACACCTAATCAAGAAACCCCTATTTTTTCTCTATATTTATATAAAAAAACATATATCTATATATGTTTTTTTTTCTTAGATGTTCCAACGCCTAACAAGCGAAAGGTTAGGGCAACCGGCGATCTGCAAGGAGGTCTTCAATTTGTCTCGAACAACATTTGTAATCTGAGAGCAAATTTGGGGTAAATCCTGAGGGGGGATTTCTCGAAGATCCGATTATTTCGTTCTCTCCATATAAAGTAAACTGTGGCCGCAAGAGAGAGACGTTTGGATAGGGCAAGTAGGTTCTTTCCTTTCCATTGTTGAGCAGCCCAATTAATGTTTTGGGACCAATCGGGATAAGGCCATTAAATGCCAGCTTTCCTATGGATAGTGGTCCATAAGGAATTGGAGAAGGTACATGAGAAGAAAAGATGATCATGATTTTCATTATCCGAGTCACAAAGAATGAAGGTATTTGATAGATTTGGGACTCCGTGAATTCGATCTTTGGTGTTAAGCCTGCCTTTGATAGCCAACCAAAAAGTAAAGGCATGGGTAGGAATATGGAAGGTGCCCCAGACTAAGTTTGCCCAGCTCAGCTTGGGCTTGGGACGGTGGAAAAGAAGGTAGATAGTCTTAGTCGAAAAAATACAATTTGGACTCCCATCCCACCTCAATGAATCCTTACGCTCGATGTTAGGGAGATAATGGGGCATGTTTTCAGCGAGACTAGAGACTTCCTGATCATAAGGATTAGGCCATGCCCAATGATCATCTCTGATTATTTGAGATACCTTTGCGTCCCAAGATAAATCTGTGACCAGACGAATACGATCCGTGCTAACATTGCTGAGCGGGCCCATTGGGTGCCAGTGGTCATGCCAGATAAAAGTATCAGTGCCGTCACCAATGTTCTTAATAAAATGAGAGCACATGAAGGGACGAAGTTTCATGATCTTTTTCCAGCTCCATGGATTTGAGTCAGGAACTTTGAGAGTCCAGATACATCGGTCCTTGATTCTTGTCTTGTGGATCCATGAAGACCAGGCCGATTCAGGATCCTTTGACATGATACGCCATAAAAATTTGCAGATTAGGGCTTTATTTTGTGCCTGTAAATTCTTGAGCCCCAACGCGCCTTCACTCTTCGGGTAGCAGATGTCAGCCCAGGCTACTTTTGCATTTGCCTTCCCATCAGTAGATCCGTTCCAAAGGAATCGCCTCATCATGGAGTCGATCTGGTTAAGAATGGATTTGGGCAGAATGAAGATTGAGGCCCAATAGAGATGGACGAACGAGAGGATGGAGGCAACAAGTTGCAAACCCCCCCGAAGGAGAGCCACCTATTCTTCCATGATTTTATCCGAAGAGTAATTTTCTTAGTGAGAGAATTACAGTCCCGAGTCAAAAGTCTGGTGGTTATCAGAGGGACACCCAGGTATCTAATGGGGAGAGAGCCCACTTTGAACCCCAAGATGTCAGCAATATTCTAAAGAAGTGTGGGGTCTTTTGAGCACATGAAAATTTTGCTTTTATTCATGTTCGCCGAAAGGCCAGAAAGCCAATGAAATTCCTCAAGGCAATCCTTAAGAATTCGAATTGAGTCGACATCTGCATGGGAGAAGAGGAGAAGGTCGTCTGCAAAGGCAAGTATGATAGTATGAGTCGCCTCACAGTTCCAATGAAATTTGAATTTTTCATTCCTACAAGCCTTAAATTCAATAATCCCATTCAACACCTCCATAACCAAGACAAAAAGGTATGGAGAAATGGGATCACGTTGACGGAGACCCTTTCCCCCTTTGAAAAACCCAACCGCTTCCCCATTGATATTGACAGTGTACGAGGTGGTGGTTATGCATTGCCTAATCCATTCGACCATTTTAGGCGGAAATTTCATAATGGTCAGGATGAAGATAATGAAATCCCAATGTACAGAGTCGCAAGCTTTCATGAGGTCAATTTCTATAGTACACCTAGGTGGATCATGACCTAGGTGATACTTATGGAGGAGCACTTGGGCCAGGAGGATGTTGTCACTGATATGATGACTAGGCACAAAGGCCGTTTGGCACTTATCTACAAGATAGGGTAATGTCATCTTTAACCGATTGGTGATAATCTTCGATATTACTTTGTAGATGACATTACAGCATGAAATGGGACGGTAGTCAGTAACCAAACGAGGGGATTGAACCTTTGGGATTAGGCTAATGATCGTTGTGTTCGTTTGTTTGAGAAGCCTTCCATGATTGAAAAAGTCACGAATAGCTTCATAGATAGATAAGCCCACTATGTCCCACGATTCCTTAAAAAATTTAGTGCTAAAACCATCGGGACCCGGGGCACGGTAGTCACCGATAGAAAAGATCACCTTTCGTATCTCTTCATCGCTAACCGGATCAATAAGAGGGCCCATCAGCGAATTAGGCACCGTGTGTTGAATGAAGGGACGTAGCTGGTCAGCGTCAGCCGAACCATACGTACGTCCCGACCCTAGAGCCTTACTGAAATGATTCACAATTAGATTATGGACATTCTCGACTCCAGTGGTGGGATTCCCAGCATCATCAAGGAGGGAGATAATCCGATTCTTATTGTTGTTACCATTAACGGTCTTGAAGAAAAATTTATTACATTGATCTCCCTCTTTGAGCCACCTTATCTTAGCTTTTTGCTTGATAAGGTCGGCTTCCTTGGCCAGCGCAGCGCGGTAAGTTTCCCTACAGCTCCGCTCCACGTTATAACATTCAAAGTTGGATGGAAGATGGCCTTGGATAACCTCGAGATTGTTCCTCGAACGAATAACTTCCTCGTGGACATCGCCCTCATGAACATTTAACTTTTTCAGTGACATTTTCACCTTCTTAAGTCTAAACACCAGCCGGAACATTCGAGTGCCAGTGGTGTCATCCTTCCAAGCATCCGCAACCAGATGGTGGAATTGAGGGGATTTAGTGAGGAAATTATTAAACCGGAACATCCTGAGATTTCTAGGTGAATCGCCAGAAGGGAGAAGAATACAGGGTGAGTGATCAGATAGTCTGCCAGGGGAAAAAGTGCTTTGGCCCTGCGAAACTGGTCAATCTAATTCCCATTGACAACAACTCTATCAAGCTTTATGTAAATGTAAAGGGATGAGTCACGGGCATCATTCCAGGTATAGTGCATACCTTCATGGCATACGTCCTCAAGATCGCAGTCTCTAAGGCAGTTATCAAGATCAAGCGAGCTTTTATTGTGCCAGATTCCACCCAGGGCCTCAGACGGAGATCTAACAGCGTTGACGTCTCTAAACGCGGCCCAGGGGAGATTGCCCGGGTGATTAGACATCGTCCGAAGGCTATCCCAAAGAAGTTTTCGGAGACTTTCAGAATTAGCGCGGTAGATAAAGGACAAGAGGCATCGGATGTTCTCATCCTGGAAAAGGACCTCGGTATGAATGACCTGATCCTCTAAGGAGAGGATGTTAACCGAAACCAACTGGGGGTCCCAGCCCACCCAGATCCGACCAATCGAAGACGCAGAGTAATTCATAATCCAAGACCAGTTTGGTCTGATTCTAGTGGAGACACTCAGGGAGTTCCTCTCCGCGACCTTGGTTTCAACCAGACCAGCAATACTGCACCTATGGGAGCTAATGAGGCTGCTGATTTCGTGGGTTTTTACAAACCCATTTAGTCCCCTCACGTTCCAACAGGCAATGCTAATCTTGGGTTGTGGGTGAGGGCGGAGGATTTTTTAATCTCCCGAAATTTTTTATTTTTTCTAGAGGAAACTTGTTCCCCATTTTTGGTATTCGAACTAACCCTTGCACCTGATGAGCCAGATAAGAGAGGGTTACTAAGTGTAGCAGGTTGGGAGGCGGCATTCGATGAATCTGGTATGGATGGTGGGCATTGTTTAAGGGTAGCCGAAATACCAGTATCAGGGAAGGGCCTGATATGCCCCGAATTCAACGGATCGTGAAGTTTTGAATAAGGGTTCAAACTTTGGGATCCGGGGGGGGGGGGAAGAGGGATCAGAGGTTCTATTGGAAAGGCCTTCTTCGCCATGGCAGTTGAGCAAAAAAGGAGCATCCAGGGCCTCGTCGGTCTTCTTTTTAGAGGAAGGAGCATCATGACTGGGAGGAGTTTCAAGACCAACACCACTGATTGGCACTGTTGAGACTTGGACCAGGCTATCTGAAGGGTCATAAAAATCTTCCTCCTGTAAGGCCGTAAACGAGTTAGAAGTCGTTATGGCCTTATGATCAATGTCTCTTGCAGAGGGGGCAGCCATGGCAATGGCATACACGCATGGAGACACCTTAGGGGGGACGGTGGAGGTGTAATTCCGAGGAATGTCCACCTGCTTGGGGATCCAAGAAGTTTTGATTGGGGGATTCTTAGGCCCACTTTTTTCGGAGGCGGCGCTACGAGGCGGCTTATGTTGGTACTCAAATTTAATTTCTCTGATTTGATCATCCGAATGTTTAGCGTCGCTGCTTGTTCGAATCTTTATAGATTCCGGCCGGGGGGCGTTGGCCCCCATTTCGACACAAACCCTGGCAAAGCCCATACACTCGAGTTTTTTGGTGATGGGATCTAGAAAGAGAGGTTTCCCAACCACACTCGCAATTCAACTTAAACCCAGGGGGGTCCAGAATTCAACCGGGATCCTAGTCATGGTGATCCATATAGGGAATGATTTGTGCTCCACTCATGATAAGACCATTCTCGGCTCCCATTTCTTTAGAAAAAATGGATGGCCTACAATCGTCCAGGGGCCACAAGCAAGACATTTGTCGAGCATTGAGCTTGAAGAGAAACGGAAGAAAAAGAAACCCAACTTGTTTCCAGCCACGTGTTGTAGCTCGAAAAGTTTCCAAATTTTTCTAGTAATATTATTAACTGCATTAAAATGAACAGGATTACCAACGAAATATCCAACGAGGGTGGATCCCCACAGGTCCACACCCTGTTGGATAACATCAGGCGGGGGGGGGGGGACAAAATGGTATTCTCCATATCGAAAAAAATTGGGGGATAGAATTTAAGGGGAGACGTACCTCCAATAGCCCTCTTTTCAACTATCAAAGCCTAAGAGACCTTCGGCGGGCAGGAGACTTGAACTTCAGAATGGATAGAGTATCGGACTCAGTGACACCGAGACTCAGGGGAGACACAGCAGACAAGGCTTCAGAAGATTTTAATACCGACTCGCCCGGTGTGGATTCTAGAGGAACATCCGTGCCAAACTCGGTATCCAGGGCATTTGGATTGTTCAACAAACCAGCTGGATGACCCGCCGAAATGGGAGAACGCCCAGCAAGGCAGAAGTGGTGTTCAGTGGAGCACTCATCCCCACAACAATCAGACACCGAATTCGAACCTTCATTGGAGGACTTCACATTGAGGAAGGATACGATCGAATTTGAATGGGCAGAATGCCCTGCCACACACACCGATTCAAAACGGGCCTCTTCAGTGGCGCATCGGACAAAGGAGGGGGCGACGGAGAACGGACGCTCAAATCGACACCCGATTTGGGATAATTCGGGAGGATGGTAGGATGGACGGGGGAGGCAGAGAGAACCCCAACGTCAAAGGAAGGTGCAGCACCTAAAGACTTGGGTCTTCGCTTCGGAAGACGACGACAGGGAACGGCTGAGAGAGAGGGATAGTCAGGGTCAGAAGACGATGAAGGGAGATGGGATGAGGAATCCGGGGTCGAAGAGATAAGAGGCCATGGGGTTACCGGACGAGGAAAGCGGGGAGAAGAGGAAACCGCGAGAACTTGGGGAGAAGGTTCGTGGGAAGGAGGGGTGGACAAGCATTCAGGGAGGTGAGAGGGGGAGGAGGCGACCGGCGCCATGGGCGCCGGCAGGGAAGGATGGAGACGGGGCACAGTAGAATTCAAAATTTCCAGAGGAATTCAAAAATTGCCAGGAAGAAATACATGCATTTGCATTTGATGATACCTCTTAGGAAATTTTAGGTGTTGTGGCCAATGCGTTGGGTAATGTAAATGCCAGATTCTTTAGCATCGATCACAAACAAAGAGTTTACAAACAATTAGCTTTTTTTTTTTGGTAAGTGTGTATTTTGGATTAAAAGGAGAATAAATGTACAAAAAATTATGTTATAACTCCAAGTTTTTTGACTTGGAGTTAGAACATAAGACGCTAGGGCATACCCCGAACAACTGGTACATCAGAAAACACCTCAAAAAAACCTCTAAGAGGAGCAATCTAACAGAAAAGAAAAATAAAAAACATAAAGGATAGGGCATTCCCCAAGCCACTAAGTACAATAAAAGACATCAAGAAGATGAAACAAGAGTAAAGTCCCCTAGGGGGAAAACATTCATTGAAAACGGCCAAACATGAAGTCTGTCTATTTTAGAATAAAAGGTCTTCTACAAGGATGTAACGGCGCTCCACCGATACAGCCAGAAAGACCATTCACCACTCCAGCCGAAGTAACAGCCAACGCAGCAGCCTGAACAACAGCACCGAACTCCATCATCCCAGCAAATCCAACTCGGCAAGTGGTCAATAATGCGAGACCTGCAAAGAGATCGGCAACTGAAAATGGCAATTCCAAACCGGCAAGTACGAGTCCAACTCGGCATTTGAGCAGCAAAGCCAAACCGGCATTGAGACTGGCAATTGAGATCGGCCACAAGTTTGCATTTGAAACCGTATTGAAAACGGCAATTGAAACCGGCCACATAAAATCCAAACTGGCCAATAGTCGACATCGGCAAATGGAATCAGCAATTGAACACGGCCACAGTAAAGACACCAGCAAAAGGTCTTCAATGAGGATGTAACGGCGCTCCACCGATACAGCCAGAAAGACCATTCACCACTCCGGCCGAAGTAACAACCAACGCAGCAGCCTGAACAACAGCACCGAACTCCATCAGCCCAGCAATATTAAATGTTCCTGAAACCAACATTTCCAGCTCAGCAAGGCCAAACCGGCCTCAAGCCCAAATCAGCCCTTGGCTTGCCATTTTAGCAGGGGCAAAGCGGAGTACCCATTCGGCACCCAAATCCAACTCGGAAAGTGGTTAGTAATGCGAGACCTGCAAAGAGATCGGCAACTGAAAACGGCAATTCCAAACCAGCAAGTACGAGTCCAAAACGGCATATGAGCAGCAAAGGCAAACCGGCATTGAGACTGGCAATTGAGATCGGCCACAAGTTTGCATTTGAAACCGTATTGAAAATGGCAATTGAAACCGGCCACATAAAATCCAAACCGGCCAATAGTCGACATCAGCAAATGGAATCAGCAATTGAATTCGGCCACAGTAAAGTCACCAGTGGGTCCAGCAGCAAAGGTGGCACCCAGCAAGTACATGGCTGAAGTTCAAACCCGCCAGCAAAACGAAAATGTTCATCTGGGACAGCATCCGAACAAAGGAGCTATCAGTAGGCCATTCTGCAGTAGCAACTGGGCATATATTGCAGCCAACCAAAGCAGATGATGGAGCCCACCACATCAGACAGTAGACCCTCTTTTGGCCCAGCATTTGAGCAGCAAGAGCTTCAAGAGCAGTGCATATACAGCCAGTATACCAACTGAATGAAACCCCATCTCCATGCCAATCCAAGATCAGCATTTAACACCAGCCACAGATAAAAAAAAAACAGCAATACCAAGAGTATCAACACAATTGCAACAGCAGCAAGAGCAGGAGGAAAACGCGTTCCACTGTATCTCTGGAGATCAGAATAGAAATCAAAGACACCAAGAGCTATAACCACTCAGAGGCCTAAGATCAGCATCATCCAATCTTAGAAATCAAAGTCAGGCAAAAATAGAACTGACATTCGGTGCATACTCAGAGCAGCCACATCATCACATTTCCAAGGAGTAATAACAGACCAGAGAACACTAGTGATCAAAGAGTTACAACTCAATTCTAGGCAGCATATTCATACCACCACAATCGAAGAAGGCCATTGGCGACAAGCAGGGGTTAAAAAGCTCAATAACCCAAGAATCCACATGGAAGTTCAGACCAAAAGCACTACAAAAAACCAGAACCAAAATATTCAAACTAACACAAAAAAACCAACAGACAAATACTGAATTTATTGTATCCATACAAAATCCGCTGAAATCATAGGCATGACCCCTAAGATCGGGGTGATGCCCTGGATTTTTTTTGATTTGTTCTTTTTTCGAGAACGGGAAGGCTTCCAAGAATCGCACTCCATAGCCAATGCCTCATTGACATTTAAAAATTTTTCTTTAGAATATTCCACTGCCCGGCCTGAACAAATTTCAGAGGCAGGGGCAGTTCCACCATTCTTAGAAGACCCCAAGCCATGCTTTTTTATAATTCGAGCGATTGAATCGGGTGTTGGATCACTGTCGAAGCCAGAATCAATAGCCAATTTATTTATCTGCCCACCAGGAAAACCATCCAAGCAATCAATATCATCCTTTGACATAAGAGCAGAGGAATTCGGGAGAGAGGGGCCAAATACAGGGGTACAGGCAGTAGACTCCAAGGGAGCCTGGGATACCGGGCCAATGGAAGAGGGAACTGGTTTCGGGGAAATCGGCATACTAGGGGAGGGTTGGGAGTCCAGCGCCTCCACAATGGTGGGGTTACTCCCGCAACAGCCACTTAGGCCCACAGCATCCTTCGGGGCAGTAGATGGATGTGGGGGAGAAGTCCGCTGAAACAACACTTCTTGAACCACAGAAGGAGGGACATCCACGTTCCCAGGGCAAGGCATTGAGGCCAAAGGGACATTTACCATAGGAACAGAAATGGAAGATTTGGGGCGGGAGTTGCCAGAAGGAGGCTTAGCATCCTTGGAACGACATTGATCTTCTTCATGCCCCAACAGACGGCATCGACTGCACCTGATAGGCTGCCAGCTATACTCCACCTTTACCACAATGGGAGCCGAATCGTGGCAGGCTTTAATGGTGAAGCTTTTGGGAAAGGGCCCATCTACACCCACTTCCACACAGACTCTAGCGAAGGAGATATTCTCCATACGGGCAGTCCGGGGGTCGAGCTGGAGAGGAATGCCAACTGCACTAGCCGCCCAGCTGAGGCCGGCTTGGGTCCAATACTCAATCGGCAGATTGACTAGCTTGATCCAAATAGGAAAGCGTTTATGTTCATCGTTGTTAAGAGACATCCCCGGCTTCCAGCTTTTGAGGAAGATAGCCTTCCCAGCCATGGTCCAAGGGCCAGCAAGAAGACATTTATTCAACATCTCCTGTGATGAGAAGCGGAAGAAGAAATAACCGTCTTCGTTACCAGCCGTGTGAGTAAGACCGAACCTAGCCCAAATCTTGATTGCTATTACTTTGACTGCCAAAAAATGAGGGGGAGAGTCACAGAAATAGCCAAGCAAGGAGAAACGCCAGAAAGACTGGCCTTGGTCGATGACTTCTGGCAAAGGGGAGATAATGGATGAAACACCCCCATCGGCCACCGAAGGGAAGAATTTCAGCTCCATTCGCTCCTCACGACTATCTTTGAGCACGATTTCAGCCCAGCTAGAGGAGCTGTTGACAGAACCATTAGAGACGAAAACGGAACCCTTAGGTTTCGAGTCACCCGAAATCTAACCTACTGGGAGGGGAAGAGAAGGTGCCGAGGACACCGGAGCCTTAGGAGATGATGTGGGAACAGGGGGAAAGGCACCCGGAGAAAGACCCGATGAGGGCTCGAGGTGGTCGGCCATGGTCGATGGAGACGAGAGTTCAAAATCGTAGGTGGGACGATTTGAAATTTTAGAGAGAGAAGAGAGCGTCTCTCTGTAACTCTGGAGTACCAGGTGCAACAAACAATTAGCTCTCACTGGCTCACTATCTTTGAAACATAGTGATAGATATAGGAATCATTACCGAGGATGGACAACATGCAATTCTTTTCTTACACTTTTCTCCAAGTTTTACAGATAATTTTTCTTTTCTTACTTTTCTGTGGGAACCAGGGCAAATAGGCTTTGTGTGCTAAAGGAACAATTGATCGAAGTCTAGATTATGTTCTATCCATACAATCTAAGGTTTGAGCTCGTATTGCACCCCAAGATGGGTGGATTGTGTTCTATCCAGACAATCTACGGCTGGAGTTCGTATTCACACCCCGAGAAGGGGGGTACATACCTTTATATCCGGTAGACGGGGTCAGAATTGCCTTAGTGATACTGAACTGAACTGAATTATTAGATATCGATCTTTCATCATAATATACTAAGGTATGCAAGAATATACTCTCGGTGCTCACCAAATTCCTTCAGTATCAGGTAACCCTGATTCTTACTCAATTTTCCTTGGAAAGTTGGACGGTTCTCCCTCTTTGTCATGGGTTGACTCTGTCAAGAAGGATGATTTATCCCTAAATCCTTCTCTGAAATTTTAGCCTCCGGATAAGGTAGTTAATGATGTTGCCTCTATCATCCCTCCTGTTGATGTTCTCACTCAAGGTGAGACTGTTTGGGGGTCAACCTTAGTGGGTTATTTTTATGAGAAATCTTTGCCTTTTAATGCTGTAAATGACATAGCTCGGAAGATTTGGACCCGTTTTGGTATCCGCCATGTCGTGGGGAATGATAACGGCTTCTTTTTCTTTTGTTTTTCATCATTTGAGATTATGGAAAAATGCCTTGCTAATGGGCCTTGGGTTTTTGCGGGACGGTTTTTATTCCTTAAGCAATGGAGGGTGGGTATGCCACTTTCAAAAGAGGAACACAAAACGTTTCCAGTGTGGATAAACCTGCTTAATGTACCACTGGAGTTTTGGACTCCGTGGCGGCTAAGTTGGATTGCCAGTGCAATGGGAAAGCCAATTCAACTGGATTCTCACACAATCAAAATGGAACGTTTGAACTTTGCTCGGGTTTGTGTCCAGGTTAGTGCTGATGTTGAATTGCCCTCTAGTATTAAGCTGTGCCTAGGGCAGGATGCCAACTTGGTATTACAGTCATCCTTAGAGGTGGCTGTCTTGTATCAATGGAAACTAGTCAAATGCAAGGTTTGTAGGAAATCTGGGCATTCAACATCCTAATGTAACTCTTCCACAAAGTCCCATTCAATTCCCCCTGCAGTAGTGGTTGAACCGAGCTTTCAGGAGCTGGAGGTTTTAGTTCCTGCCCCTTGTATAGGGAATGCACTAGTCTGCCCAGCAATGGATTCCTAATTTTCTCCTGCTGTTGGTGATGGTCAGGAGAAAGGTGATGTTGATCAGTTACAACCAGCAGCTGAGACCCTTTGTGACTCCCATCCGTTTCTCCTGACACTGAAGCCTGCTGATGAAGTTTGTGAAATTGTCTCCAGTCCAGGTGTTGTTGTTGCTGCTGATGCCTCTGATGAGCTAAAGGCTTGTTTGGGCCAGCTTGATCCAGTCCATGATCCTAGAATTCTTTCGGTTGACAATGAGACACAACCATTGGGTGTAGCTAGCAGGCAGTCTTCTGAGCTGCTGGTCTCCCTTCCTTTTCCTGACTCCAAGGCTGCTTCTTATATGACGGAACCTCATCAACTTGAAGGACAGCTTTTTTCGCTTGTAAGTCACTTGGCTCTTGATGAAAATGATTGTCCTCACTCTGGCAGTGGGTTTGAGATGCATCTTGACCCCTGCCAATGTGTTGTCGCAGTCGTGGATGCTGTCTCATCTGGTATGCCAACTGAAGCTGCGGTTGAAGAAACTCCTACAGTTGATTCAACTCCTAGCCCTCATGATGCCCATTATGTCCATCGTGATATGGCTCCTGATGTTGATTCTGCATGTAGGATTGCTTCTGATGTAGGGCTTTTGTGAAAGAAAATGGTGGAGATTAAAGATCAGCGTTGCCTTGATCTGCAACTGCCTCGTTGCACCCAGGCTGCCTGTGACTCTGTTCCAGATGGGTTATCTCCTGGGTGTATGGCTGCTACGCAGGATGTGACGTTACTTGGTGCTATTGCTCCCCTAGTTGCCCTCAGCGGCCTTCTGTCGGATGGATTGATGATGAACTGTTTGCTAAGCAAGCAGTAGTTGGGTGGTGCCCAAAGGCCCGACGACGACGCGAACCCCCTACTAAGAATCCAAAGGGCTTGGTTGCCACCCCCTTTTGATTCTGTTGAACTAGTTGCTGTTAGATCATTCAGCCAAATACCTAGTTATTCCTGCTGGATGATGAGGCTGCCCTGTGACGGAACAGATTTTTTTTTGATTCCGTTATTCATAAAGCAATTGAAAACCCAAACTAAATCAATTAGGTGCAACACAGGATCACAGATGCCATCTAGGACCCATATACTTGTAACCATAATAAGTATAGCGGAAGTTATTCTAACACTTGCGGAAGCATTCATATTCATTCCAAAATATTCATTTCCGAGTATATAGCAAAAAATGTTTAACCAAAGAAGTCCATAAAGTCATTATAATAATATTTCTCCAAAATAAGCTTCTGAGGTATTTAATAATTTTTCAGGCAAGCTCTAATCACTTCAACTTGTCAGGCACAAGCTCTAAAGCTTCATCTGCAGAGGGAAAAATATAAAACAGTGAGCCGAGACCCAGCAAGATACGTGCACATGAGTAGTAAAATGATGATGCAGAACGGTCATATAACTATGCATAAACAGAACGGTTAATCAGAATGCAGTCCAAGAAATAGAGAAAACATACATTGACAGTACTATGCTTTAGAATCGGTAATTGGTACGATAAACGATAAACAATAACATATCGGTATCGGTACGATAAACGATAAACAGTAACATATCGGTAATCGGTACGATAAACAGTATCACAACATATCGGTAACAGTATCATAACATATCGGTAATCGGTACGATAAGCGGTAAATAGTATCTTAACATATCGGTAATCGGTATGGTAACATATTTGTAAAACAGTAAATAGTACTTCATATAATATCGGTATAGACCCTGCCAGTATACCCTACTAGCTGAGGGGGCGAATAATCGAGGATAGATTGTGTTCACTCCACACAATCTAAGGCCGATAATTGTCATATAGGTATCTCATCTCATGGGATCGGTACGGTATGCGACCCGAAGGTAGACCGGTAACGGTAATTCCCCCTGTCCGTAACGCCCCGAGGGTAGGGCGGACCACAAATAACTCAATGGACAGAGTTATCCTCGATTACCACCGAAAAGTCCTAAGGCATGCCGGAGAACCTTTCCGGACTGTAGTCAGTCCCGGGTCTTAAAATAACTATAACAGAAGCCATTTCTTTATCGAAAACCCCCTTTTGAAATCAGACTTTCATAATATATCTTCAGCTATCTTTAAGTATACATGAAAATTTCCTCGGTACAGGTCGGTACATATTTTCGAAAACAAATTATATTTGGGGCCGGTTTAGATTTTTATCAAGGAAGGGCCGGAGCTCTTTTCTCTTTAGGGGAGCCGGTTTCATTTTTAGTACAAAGTTGGAATTCATTTTCAGTACAAAAAGCGGAAGTTCTTGTTTTTAAAATGTCGGAGTGCTCAAAAAGCCGGAGTTCTTTTTTTGAAAAGAGGCCGGAGTGCTTTACGGACGGGGTGCTTTTCGGAGTGCCTTTCCGACGGAGTGCCTTTCGGGCGGAGTGCTTTTTGGGCGGAGTGCAATTACAAATGCCGAGTTCATTTAATATGTAGGAAACCGAGCTCATTTTACATATAGGGAACCGAGTTTAATTTTCATGTGGCCAAGTTCATTTTACAATGCAGAAGGTGGATATCCAATGCAGGAAGCAGAAACTTTAAAACAGAGTACACGTACAGTAAAGCATGAACTTCAAAACAAAGTACACTTGCAATATTCTTAAAGCACGAACTCAAAAACAGAGTAGAGTACACTTGCAATATTCTTAAAACATGAACTTAAAAATAGCGTCCGAGGTACACTTGCCTGAGAGTTGCCCAGTATCACCGTTTTGAAGTTTTTCTCTCCTCCACTTCTTTCTTAATGCTTGTGTTTGCCTTTGTTACATTCAACCAACTGATGCTGGGGTTTTATAGAGGAGGGGTTTGGTGGGGTAAGTGGGGTAAGTCACTTACTCCTGTACCCTTTTGCAGACGGTAGGTAGGAGTAACTAGATTACTTTACCTACTCCATTTCGTCGCCGCCTAGTTGAATTCTAACTAAATCCTAAAGTTTACTTTTTGTCTTTAGTTACCATTAGTTTATCCGGTCAACTTTTTGGTCAATATTTCTAATTAAGCCGAGTTCAAATACATGCAGTGCCGGTTTTAATTTTTGTAAACCTTTAAAGAAATCCGGTCAACTCTTCAATTCCGGTCAACATCTTTAAATCCGGTCAATAACTTCAAATCCGGTCAACTCTTCAATTCCGGTCAACATCTTCAAATCCAGTCAATTCTTTCAATCCGGTTAATATCTTCGAATTCGGTCAACTTTTGTACTTAAAGCCGGTCAACGTAATACCCTCAAATCCAGCCAACTTCTTCAAATCTGGTCAACATCTCCAATTTTGATCAACTTCTTATTATTCACTCCGTCCATCACCTTTTCATAAACTTCGGATTTCTTTTCCTTGCATCCACAATTCTACTCCGGCCTTACCAACACAAAGAGCCACTCCGGACTTCAAGGCCACTTCGGCCTCTCTTCACACAATTCACTCCGGTCTTCAAATTCAGGAGACAATTTCTGATTTCAAAATATACTCTAAAGTTGTTTTACATTTTTCAAATAACCTTTAATTTTTCTCGATCCTTTGATTATTTTGACTCGATGATTGGGACTTTCTATGTTTTAGAATCTGGGTCGTCACATGCCCAGTGGTATGCTGGTGCTGTGCGTATGCCCGGCCGGATGGAGTGGTTAGGCAGGAGCAAAGGCCTATCACGGTTCAAAATTTTGCTACTGAAGATGTAGGGTTAGCCCGCAGTGGGCTTTCTACCTGCTTGCCTGTATCGTGATTTGATCAATTGTTGATTTTGGGTTATTGTGGTGGTGGATGGTGTCGTACTGATGCTGATACTGGACTTACTAATGCTGGTCCATTGTGATCTGCTATCTTAAAGCTGGTACCCTGCTGCCCTTGTTGATCTTTTGGTTTGCTGATGGCATGCTGTTGTTCTATCCTTTGATGTGGATAGATGGCCTGCTTGAATGTGGATTAATGTGCTGCCTCTTGGTTTGGTTTTGTTGGATCATAGCATTGACTTTGTGTTAGAGCGCGATGCTTTTGTCCGATTTGGATGCTGGTGGTTTAAGCGGATTTATACAGTTTTGGCTGGGTGGTTGCTGATCCTGTGGGAGGATGGCTTTCCTCTCCATAATGGCGTGTGGTCATTTTCTTCAATTCGAGGTCTCTTGCTGGGGGATGGCACGATTGACCAGCCTGTGGATTGATGCTGAAAAAATCATTGCATCATCCTGTTGCTGGTAGCTGCGGCTGGAACTGCTAATGCAAGTAGTCTATCCAGCTGCTGCAAGGCGGTTATGTTGCTGAGAAGTTTTGAAACAAGGATTTTGCTGTTGTATTAGTTGGATGCAGTTGTACCCTGCTGTAGTACAAGGCTATTTGCCGAGTTGTCTGCCTTAGGACAAGATGTTTTTGACCGAGTTACTTGCTGGATGGGGAGTTAGATGATGGCCGAGAAGGTTGACTTGCCCGAGAGGCTGTGGCACAAGTGGCTTTCTGTCCGACATGCTTTTGGATAAGGTAGTGTTTTACAACCGACTTGGATGGAAAGCTGCAAATAGTCCGAGGTCCACTTGCTGTCATGTTGTGCTTTAGGCTGAGATTTGATTTCTTTTGTGTTCTTATATTGCTACTTGATGGCTTCCTTTTACTGTTATTTTATTTAGGCCCATGATTTGGGTGGTCTTTTGTTAGTCTTTTGTGGTCTTGTGAACATTCCACATATCTTGGGGTATGCCCCTGTACTGTTGTTCTACATCCAAGTCAGAAAAATACTTGGATTTAGAATATTGGCTTTGTATTTTTCTTTTTTCATTTATAAAATTTTCTATCTGTTAATCTATCATTGATCCAGTTGCCTACTTTACTTCAAAATTTTTTATGAAAACTTACTGAATTTTTCTTTACACAAATTTTTTTTTGACAACATGATGTAGAGCTTCCATTCGGTATTCATTTTTTAAGTTTAATATGTAATTCTGACAATAATATTCATACAATATGACAACATGACAATTCTGATAATAATGTTCATACAATATGACAACATAACAATTCTGACAGCAATGTTCATATAATATGACAACATGATAATTTTGACAATAATATTCACACTTGAGTTTGAAAAAATATCTTTTATACCGAAACAATGAGTTTGAAGTCACTGGTTTGATAATCCAAATTTCAGAATTAATATTCAATAATCCAGTAGCATTTTTCCTTCTTTAAATCTGATTTTCTCATAACATTACAAGAATAAGTAAAATAGGTGTGTCGTATCGTATTTTCAACTGAAAATTCGGTAGAGTTTCGATAGAAAAACAGCTGCCAAATAAATACAAAACCTATACAATAACTCTGTACAATAAATATACAACCTCAACACATCCAAAAATCCATAAAATTCATCCTAAAACTGCCACAATCATTCCGTGGCTCCAACGTTATGTCTCCGGACACAATATTAGACACAGAGAGATGCCACTAGGTATCTGAAATAAACCATAATAACTTACGGAAGCATATACATATATATCTATGCATAGTGGACTATACAATTTGATCATCCATCATTTTTACAATATACAACAATAAGACTAACTGAAATACATATATACAGCCTTTTCTAAGGTATACAAAACCCCAAAACATTAAGTCTTCGATATGATCTTCCAAATCCCGCGGCTAACCATCTTCTAGTCTCTACTTTGCCCATCAGGTGCAAACCTATGCTAATCTAAAGGAAGAAAAAAATAGTAAGGAGGGAGCCTAAAGATCAACAGTGCACAATATAGCTGAAATATACATAGTATATGTAATATAAACCAAAAGGAAGGAAACAAAAATATGATGCATAATACATAATGTGAAACATGATCAAATATGTTTCCGAAATACAAATAGCTTTCCACATTTTATCATTGATTCCATTAGATTCTAAATCATGCAAAATTCTTCATTATCTTTTCGGATTCGAGCTAGTGGGCCTCACTAGCCAACGGAGTAGACAATCGAGAAAAAGAATGTTTATATTCCCCCCATATTCTAAGACACTACCATGATATCTCAATTTTAACGTCCCGTGGCAGACAGTATATTTTTCACCAATATACAAGGCTAGATAATAGATACGCCACCAAGGTGTCTCCTGTGGTCAATGAGCATTCGTCGATATAGTACTGAAGTATCCTAAGGCATGCCATGGAATACTACCATCAGAAATACAAATCCGTATTCCAGATTTTAGAATTACTTTTTCTTTAAGGGAAGATCTACCAGATTCTTATACAGAGTTTTCACTTCCTGAAGAACGGTTCATCAGACATAATAGATTGTGGAGTCCTTTAAAAGCTTTGCATATCTTACAAAATTCTCATATATATATATATATATATAGATATAGATAATCATTTCTCATGATGTAAGTTTTCAACTGGCTTTAAATATATGCCTAATTTACCATGATACTTGGAAGAATTTGAAATTCCTTACCACATAGGGGCAAACATGACCTTAGTACTTCCGGACAATAAATTTTCTTCGCAAATACACATAACGTAATTTTTGAAATATATAATTGAGCATATACAATTCCATATGATTAAATACAAATTAAACAAGACAAAATCATCCAAAAGCCCCAATTAAATTTGGGTGAACAGTGCCAGCACACGGTTAGAACCCTTGGACGTGCAAAATGGGTCAAAACTTGGAAATTGAACACCCAACTGATAAATATTCATATTCAAAACATAGGTAAATCATAATTAAAGCAAAATCATGCATAAAACTCAAATTAACCCATTAAATGTTGTCCGGGCATGGGTTAGGGTTACGACAAACGCAATTCCATGTAAAACCACCAAATCGGATACTCAATCGATAAATTAACATGTACAAGTTATGAGTAGTGATATTCTAGTTCCAATTTAGGAAAAAGCCCCAAAAATCCATGGGAAAAACATTTGGGCATGGGGTTAGGGTTCCGTTGTGAAATATCGACCAAAATTAGGAAATCGGACACGAAATTCACATATGTGCAAGCCCAAGTCATGGGTAACATGAAAATAAAAGCAAAGATGGGTATCGGGACAAAAATACCCAAGGGGATCAGATGAATAGTGCAAAGAGAGAAAGAAAAGGGGATGAGTACACTTATCTCGACCCGATCTATCACTTCTCCAACTAGCTCGAGCTCGGAATCGGACTCGGAAGCCTTGGATTCCTCATTCTGTCTCTTCTCCCTCCCTCTCTCTCTCTCTCCTATTTCTCTTGGAAGCCGAATAAATGATGAAAAACAGAACCCTCGGCCATTAAACACAACCTGCGTAAATGTCAAAAAGTAGGTGCTGGCCCACTGGAATTGGCACCTGTTGGAACCAGGCAGCTGCCAGCTAGATGCAGCGTCCAGCAGGTGGCTGCCTGGTTCCGCCTCCGGCTTTAAAGTTCTCGCGTATTTCAAGCCTAATGTTTTGTTATCTTAACTTAATACATTACGGTTATTATAATTTAAAATCAGAATCTTATTTACGGATAAACTTTTCAAGGTTAAAATGCTGGTTCCCGATTGTCCCAATTTTGGGTTTTCGGGCCTCTCAATCTAATTTCTTCCGTGATCTTGGGCCTTGATTCACTTATTTTAATTTAATTACTCCTAATTATTATATCTTGTAAACCGGTACCTTACAACTCTCCTTCACTTATAGAAATTTTATTCTCAAAATTTAATAAACCTCAAAACTTAGCAATAGGGGATAGTTCTTCTAGATTTTACCTCTACGATCCCAAATTACATCCTTGATGTGATGATCTTTCCTAATCTCCCATAATGGCTACACCCTGATCACAAACCCATTCCTCAATTATCGGTACATGAGAGACATTACAATAATCCACCCAAATTCAAAGGTAAGCCCAATTATTGACTACCTCCTCGACTTAATACAAAATCTCAAACAAACCAATAGGCTCTCATCTTGATACCTCCTAGGCCTCGACAATGATCATTCACTTGGAACCTTAATCCTATTTTGAAATTTTTGGGCTAGGAGCCCACATGCTTGTGCTATGCTACTATGATTAACCATCCATTAAGGGATTAAGAATCCTTTTGCAGCATGAATCCATTGATTCATATCGGACACCCAAATTATCCAGCAGCTAGAAACCTAAAAAAAATCCTAAGGATGTTGATACAATTAAAGAAAAGTCTAAAATCATCAGATTACAATCAACCTAGAGAACACAATTGAAGTAGTCATCTAAAAATTTTGGTACCGACACGAGTTACCACCAAAATCTCGAAACTCAAATACTTAGCAATTTTTCAACCCGGCGGCATACCGGCGAGCCAACTTATTTTATCCAACGCATCCTTCAAGTCATGATGAATGGGCTATCCTGGCCCGCCCATTCCATAAATAACCAAATGGGCAGCCCAAATACTTACTGCCCTAACAACCTCAAAATTGAAACGGTGAGGGTTGCTCATTTCATAATTCTATGACCTCTTTACTTAGAAGGCAACTCTCCCTCCAAAAATCAAAGGTAGCACATCCCCTTCTCTTAGATATTAGGAGCTACTTGAGATTCATCCGACAACATCTCCTATGATGTACCGAGATAATACCCAAACCTAAGATCCCTGGCATTTGATTATCCACAATAATATTCACCTTTTATGGAGGACACTGAGACTCATCACTACAGTCCTTAAGTAGGTTCCACCTGTCAGCACTTCCGTATGGCCATTGCTCCCACGAGACCGCCTCTCAGTCCTCTAGGATTGGCTAGACAATAACCAGATCCTATAAACCCTCAAAGTAATGACCCCAGTAGCAAGCTCCAAACCACGGTTGGAGCAATCCTAATTATGGGCTTCTCCCCCACTTATCAAAAGGGTAACCACCCACAGATGATATAGGAAAGGTATAATCCTAAGCCTTTCTCAAAAGTACTACATTCTATCGCAACATACTTGATCAATCAGGGATCAACCCAAATCGTGAAGGCTATTCCCCTCTATCTTATTCTGATGGATACCAATCACTTCTAAATCATGCACTCTATAGACATGCTAATCCTCGAGGGACACTTAACGGATGAATTATCAGATTAAGCTATGACCAAGAAAACTACGTAGCCATGTGACATCGATCAGTCTTTCCTCAATTAGCCATCTCTAAAATCTCCACAAGACCACCTCATGCAACCAAAGGATTCGCATGCCTAAAGCAACATCTTCCCTTACCGAGCCTCACATTCTAGCCTAAATAAGACACATGGCTAACAACCTTTCTAAACCATGGCACAGTCCTCAAACGAAGTTCACACTTCTTATGATTTCTTGGATTCAATGATGAGGCAATCACAATAATGGCCCGAACATGGCCGAAAGAGTCAACCATAAAATTCATAGATACACTAAGAAACCTATGACGGAACGGATTTTTTTCTTCAGAAGCTTCCGTCAAGACAGAAATAGGTTAGCGGACTAAAATGTAAGGCAAGACTTCTGTAGAAATTTTAACAGAATCTCATTTGTAACTGGATAAAAATCTAAAAATACAACCTATATGATCAACCATTACAAGTACATAACTATCAATTATACCATGATTCTTCCTACAACATGTATATACAGGATCACATGTGTCATCCATGATATTAATCTATAAAACCATCAGCTACACTAGCCATTCATAAACGAGATGCCATCTAGGACTTGTACAGAATATCTAAAAGTATAGAGCGAAAGCTAAACTATTAACCTGTAGAAGTATAGTTTTCTTTTTTACCATCACATACATCACATGTATTTCTATACAAATCCAAATATGCATGAATATCGATAGATACAAAATCCATATACAAAATCACATGTCCAATCAAGTCTTTACATTCAACTGGTTCTCCCAAAATAGCTCCAAAATGCTTTAGGTCCTCAAAAGTCTTCAGGAATTGCTTTTGGTTACTCTTTCTCGTCGGGCACTAACTCTACTATCTCATCTGGAAGGAGGAAAAATAATAAAATAGTGAGTCGTGGCCCAGCAAGGTACATGCAGATATGCAGTAAAGTAGCGATGTAGAACAGTTATGAAACTATGTAGAAACAGAATGGTTAAATAGAATATAACATCGAAAATAGAAAAAGCATAATTCAGCGATATTAAACTTAGAATTTAGAAATCAGTAATCGGTAATCAGTATAATTTAGAAAGAAGAATCAGAAACCTCTCTTTCATATCAGAACAGAACAGTGATCGATACAGAGCAGAAATCAGTACAGTAATGGCGATACAGAATAGAGCGTAACGGACCCTGCCAGTATACCATACTAGCTAAGGGGGTGAATGATCGATGATAGATTGTGTTCACTCCACACAATCCTAGGCCAGAAACTAAACTGAGGTATCCCATCTCACAGGAACAGTACGGTGTGCCTCCCGAAGGTAGGCCAGAAATAGAACTTTCCTCCTAACCATAACGCCCTGAGGAAGGGCAGACCACATATAACTCCATAGATAGAGTTATCCTCGATCACCACTGTAAAGTTCTAAGGCATGTCGGAGAGAGTAACTTGACTGTAATCAGTCCTGGGTCCTAAATAACAGTATCAGAAATAACTTCTCAACTGAAAACCTTCTTTTGTATTCAGAGTTTCACAATTTCCCTTCGGTTAACTTTGGAACATTCAGAACATATAGTAACGGTCTAAAAACCCTTCAGTTTTACTTCAAAAGTGCATGAAAATTTATCGGTACAAGTCCGTGTAAAATTTTCAGAAACAATTTATATCGGGAGCTTCATTTCAGTGCCAATTAACTTTTATATACCTCAAGTTACGATTAAAAATCATTAAAACCCTTTCATTTTCGTACCTAGGGTTTTGCCAAAACTTCCAGACTCAAATCGAGCACTAAACATGCGTTTATTCATGAAATTAATGCCGTAAATCAAAACACATAAACTAAATCATGCAATTTAACCAAAAATTCCTAATATTTTTGAGTTAGGGTTTCATTGCAAGCTTCCAGGGCCAAATCGAACAATATTTACATGCTTGTTCATGAAATCGAAGCCAAATCTTGCAATAAATATGGGTAAACACAAAATCTAACCAAACAATCGAGGGAAACATGCTTCGTTTACTTTAAACATGCAACAATAACATTTTAGAGCATTTTTATGAACCTTAAAGCAAAAGGAAATGGTAAAAACGAAAAACCACATTCGAAGTACACTTGCTGTAACGGTCCAGATTTTAAAACATAGAAAGTCACAGTCATCGAGTCAATATAATCGAGGGGTCAAGGGAAGTTGAAGGGAAAATGTAATAAGAATAATCCGGTCAACGCATGTTGACCGGAAAGCATGAGGAGAAAGACTTATCCGGTCAACTCATGTTGACCGGAAAACAATGAAGAAAGAGCAACTAAATCTGGTCAGTTGACTAGAAATAATAATATGGAAGCCTTACTAAAAGTAGAGCCAGACGACCATGCTGGGTAGGTAACCTACTCCTAACCACCCTACTGACCTTCCAAAAAGGCAAATGGAGTAAGCAAAGAAGTACAAGCAGTTGACCTACCCTACCTGCTACCACCAACCCCAACGTCTATAAGTAATGGCCCGAGAAATCAGGATAGGAGACTGGGCAAACGATCAGGTCAAGGCGCTAAGAACTTCGAGCCAGAACCAAGTAAGGGGTTTATAGATCCGACTCAGGCAAGTGTACCCTCCTTGTTTTAAGATCATGATTTAATGCAACTATACTCATGTTTGCAACGCAAGTATGTCTGATTTTTAATGAACTTATGTTACAGTATGTATGATATTTGTTCTGATCGTTTAATTTAAGGAAGAATCTCTGTTAAGTACATGTTTAAAAGAAGCCCTATTATTCATGATGTTTGGTTTTTTTATGAACGAAGTATGGTTAATTCTCGATCTGCATGAACTTCAATAATTGCATGTTTAAGGAAAGAACTTCCAACCTTTGAGAATAAGACCTCCGGCTTTTGATAAAAGACCTCTGACTTTGTTAAAAGAAATGAAACCGGCCCTAAGGTGTGAAAATCCAAATCGGCCCTAAGGTGTGAAAATCCAAACCTGCCCTAAGGTGTGAGATTACAAATCGGCCCTAAGGTGTAAAAATCCAAACGGGCCCTAAGGTGAGAAAATCCAAACCGACCCTAAGGTATTAAATCCAAACCGACCCTAAGGTGAAATTTCAAACCGGCCCTATGGTGAAAATCCAAACCGGTCCTAAGGTGTGAAATTGAAACCGGCCACAAAGTGTAATTTGAAACCGGCAAGTGCCCCATGAAAATTAAACCGGCCCTTAGAGCATTTTGAAATCGGAATTTGTCCCATGAAAATTGAACCGGCCTTAAGAGTATGCTTTGAAATCAGAATTTGTCCCATGAAAATTGAACTTGCCTTAGAGCATGTTTTAAAATCAGAATTTGCCCCATGAAGTTGAAATGGGCCTTAGAGCATGTTTTAAAATCAAAAATTGTTCGATGAATATGAAACCGGCATTGTACTGTGATTTCAAAACTGGCATTGTATGTAATATGAAACTGGCATTTGCACTGTGATTTCTGGAAGGGCATGAATTGCGGAACTAAGTATTGATGGTCGAGTAGCTATAGACCTTAAATGTAGCCGTTATTGTGATATGATGGCCGAGTAGCTGCAGGCCTTAAATGTAGCCGATGGTTGAGTAGTTACAGACCTTAAATGTAGCCGTTTGATTTGGTCATGACTAAGGACCTTAAATGTAGCGTTATAGGATTTTGAAGATCGAGTAGCTGCAGACCTTAAATGTAGCCGTTATTAAGATATGATGGTCAAGTAGCTGTAGACCTTAAATGTAGCTGGTTTTTTATGTAAATGAATTTGGAAACATAAGTATGTTTTTGGGAATCAAATTGCATGAAAATGACTTTGAAATCCGTTTACATCAACTCCGGCCATGTTTTATGAAATTGCACGTATATATGTGTCTACTGTATTATGCCTGCTTGTTCATGATTACGCATGATTTATGCACGAGTACCTTGCTGGGCTCTCTAACTCACCCCTTATATTTTTCAGATGACGATGATGACGAGCTTATACTGGACGAAAAAGAATGAGGTTCAATGGTTTAAATAGGCAAGATAGCTGGACGGAATTTTAAGCAGCAAAGCAAAACTGATGTCTTCACTTTTGATGTTTTGGAAAAAGATTTGTAAATTTCCTCTTTTGCTGAAAGTTAATGAATATTAGTATGCTTCTATATGATATTATGGTTCGAGTAAATTGTGATTCTTAGTGGCATCTCAGTCTGTTTTCGAAACCTTCATGTCTGGCCAACCTTGTCTTGGCTGGACAAGAGAGAAACCACGACCCACTGGTTACCAGCTCACGAAGTTGGGCCTTATGCGATCCTGTATACACAATTGTATATATATTTAAAAGAAAAGAAAAATTTTAAGTCCACATTTTTTAACTAGCATGAATGATCGGTTACAATCGATGGATGGCCACATGCTCGATGGACGGCCACATGTGGTGGAATGTGTCCGATCCATCACACTTTCCTTAACCCGATCTACTGTTTTTTTTTACCCGGAGTGGATTGGAACGAGTGATTTCCCCTTTCTCCTCCTCTCTTCTTCCTCTTCTTCATTCGTGCTCTACTCTCTCTCTCCCACTTTCCTTTTTCACCTTCATTTTATAACAAAAATGAAGTCAGAACGCGGGCAAAAGTCAGGGCTATGCTCGAGCGCGTGTCAAGCGCGGGGCGAGCGCGCTATATTCTGCGAGCGCTCGCCTCGAGCACCCAGCGGGCCCGCGGCGAGCGCGGGGTTTCTGCCAGGAGATCACTCGAGCATGCTTAACGCGCTGGTAGCCACTGGATTTTTGCGCTCGCTGCCGTGCCTCGGGCGCACAACAAGCGCCACTCGGCTGCTTGCTGAACTCGGGTATTTTTCCAACTTTTTACTTTCAACCATCATTTTTAATGCATGCTTGGCCTCTTAATGATTATCATCATTTTAATTACTTCAAATTATCATGTTTTTGGTTTCGGGGCCTCACACTCTCCCTCACTTAAAAAGAAATTTCATCTTCAAAATTAAACGAAACTACATACCTCGAGAAAACAAATGGGATTATTTGCATTGGATTTCCTCTTCGCGCTCCCAAGTGGCCTCCTCCGGTGAATGATTTCTCCAAAATATCTTCACTAGGGGAATGGTCTTCGTACGCAACCTCTGATCCTTTCGATCTAAAATCTAGAGTGGTTCCTCAATGTAGGACAAATCCATGTCGACAGCCAAGGATCCGCAGTTGATCATGTGTAGGATCGTGGACGTACTTCCAAAGCATCGATACATGAAATACATCGTGTACGCCCGTCAGACTAGGTGGTAACGCCAACTTGTAGGCTACCTCCCCGACCTTTTCAAGAATCTCAAAAGGACCAATTAACCGCGGCTTCAATTTTTCCTTTACTCCAAACCGGAATGTGCCTTTGGATGGTGAGACCTTCAGAAATACAAGATCTCCCACTTCAAAGCTCAATTCTATCTTCCTCCTATCCGCATAACTTTTCTGTCGACTTTGAGCAATCTTTAAGTTATCATGGATCAGTTTAATCTTCTCTACCGTTTCTTTCACAATCTCCGGGCCCAAAATCCTTTTATCTCCAATTTTCTCTCAGCGAATCGGCGACCTACATTTTTTTCCATATAATGCCTCAAAAGGTGCCATACCGATACTAGCCTGATAGCTATTATTATAGGAAAATTTAGCTAGTGCCAGATAAGCATCCCAAGTCCCTTTCATCTCCAAAACAGAGGCCCTCAACATATCCTCAAGAATTTGAATGATATGCTCAGATTGGCCATCAGTCTGTGGGTGATACGCAGTACTGAATTTCAACATTGTCCCTAACTCCTTATGCAAGCTCTCCCAAAACTTTGAGACAAAACGTAGATCTCTATCTGACATAGTGGAGGCAGGAACTCCATGAAGCCTCACGATCTCACTCACATACAACTAAGCCAACCTATCACACGAATAGGTCATCCTGATCGATAAGAAGTGGGCTAATTGTGTCGGCCGATCAACTATAACCCAAACGGTGTCATGATTCCTAGGAGTCCTCGGTAAACCTGATACAAAGTCCATAGCAATATCTTCCCATTTCTAGCTCGGGATTGGCATAGGCTATAACAATCTAGAAGGTTTCCTCCTCTCATCTTTCAGTTACTGACATACTAGGCATTTTTTCACATAAACCATGATATCTCTCTTCATATTTCTCCACTAAAAGATTTTCTTCAGATCCTGATATATTTTATTCATCCCAGGGTGAATCGTATACAAGGACCAGTGAGCCTCCTTCAAAATCTTCTCCTTCAATCCTCTATCACCTGGTACACATAATCGGTCTCTAAACCTCAGCACTCCAGTCCGGATGTTAAAATTAGCTTGGGACTCCTTACTCAGATCACTAACAACATCCATAAGGAATGGATCATTCACTGACTAATTCCGGTTGGATCTGAAGGTATGAGAGGAGCATTCTATCACCTTTAGCGTAATGTTAGATATCACATTGTTTCAGGTAATCCAACATTTCCATCTGCTTGATCTGCAAGTGCGCCACATACCCCAATCGGTGACTCAATGTGTCCGCAACTACGTTGGCCTTCCCTGGCTTATACTGTATCTCACAGTCATAATCTTTCAAAATATCAAGCCATCTCCTTTTCCTCATGTTAAGTTCCATTTGTGAAAACAAGTACTTCAAACTTTTATGATCAAATACACGATGAACTTTTCACCATACAAATATTGTCTCCAAATTTTCAAGGCAAAGACAACAGCAGCAAGCTCCAAATATGAGTAGGATAGTTCTTCTCATATACTTTCAGTTGTCTAGATCCATAAGCTATAATTTTAGCGTACTGCATCAATACACATCCTAGACCCACCTTAGAGGCGTCGTAGTATACCTCAAAGCTTCCTGAACCCTCTGAAATAATCAACACTGGAGCGGTAGTCAAACGATCTTTTAGCTCTTGGAAGCTCAGATCACACTCCTCAGTCCATACAAACTTAACCTCCTTCTTCAGCAATTCTGTCAGAGGTATAGCAATCTATGAGAAATTCTCTACAAAACGTCTGTAATATCCCGTCATGCCCAGAAAGCTCCTAACCTCAGTCACGGAAGCCGGCCTGCTCTAATTTGTAACAGCCTCTACTTTCTTAGGATCCACAGAAATACCACCATTAGAAATCACATGCCCCAAAAACATCACCCTCTCAAGCTAAAATTCACATTTACTCAGCTTGGCATACAATTTCTCCTCCCGGAGCACTTGAAGTACTCTCCTCATATGAATCTTGTGTTTCTCATAATCCTTTGAATAAATCAGGATATCATCAATGAACACCACCATAAATTTATCTAAGTACGGCCTGAACACCCTATTCATCAGATCCATAAAAACAGCTGGAGCATTCGTAAGGCCGAAAGGCATAACAAGGAATTCGTAATGGCCATAACGTGTCCGAAAAGCAGTTTTAGCCACATCTTCCAGCTTAATCCTCAATTGATAATGGCCGAGGGTATTTATTTTTAATCGTGATTTTATTCAACTCATGATAATCAACACACAACCACTTCCGCCGGATCAGGCTTTCCCAGGAAGCCCAGTGCTCGCTCCGCTGCGAATCTGTCATACATCGTGGGTCCAAGAAGTGCCAGAGTTGGCTCGGGTGTAGGAACCGGAGCCATGTGTCTCTGCTTGATAGATTCTACCATATTGGTCATCCTCCCCAACAAATCAATGTAAGCAACCTCTCTATCATAGGGCGGGCTAGCACCACCACGGTCATTTCTTCTACCCCTTCTACTTGCCATCCTATAATCAAGGTAAATACAAGATTAGAAGGACAAGAATTCAACGGAAAGAAAAGGAAATATTCAATAGTTTAAACGAAATTCAAACCTAGCCTAAGAATCAATCTCTTAAGGGTCCTAGTTGCCTTAACTTTCTCAACCTATTCCTAGAGTAATTTGGTACGGAGATTCAAACCTATACTTCCACTTTTTGATAAATCAATTCTTAAGGTATTTCAATTCTCTAATACCAATTGTGACGGAATAGAATTTTTTTTCTCAAAAGCTTTCGTCAAAACAGAAACACGATTAGCGGACTAAAATGTAAGGCAAGACTACTGTAAAAATTTTGGAAGAGTCTCCTTTGTAATTGGATGAAAACCCAAAAATACAACCTGTATAATCAACCATTACAAGCACACAACTATCAATTATACCACAATTCTTCCTACAATATGCATACACAGGATCACATGTGCCATCCATGACATTAATCTATAAAACCATTAGCTATACTAGCAGTTCATAAGTGAGATGCCGTCTAGGACCTGTACAGAATATCTAGAAGTATAGAACGGAAACTAAACTATTAACCTGTAGAAGCATAGTTTTCCTTTTTACCATCACATCCATCGCATGTATTTCTATACAAATCCATATATGTATGAATATCCATAGATACAAAATCCATATACAAAATTTCATGTCCAGTCAAGTCTGTACATCCAACTGGTTCTCTCAAAATAGCTCCAAAATGCTTCGAGTCCTCAAAAGTCTTCAAGAATTGATTTTGGTCACTCTTTCTCGTCAAGCACTAACTCAACAGTCTTATCTGGAAGGGAAAAAAATAATTAAATAGTAAGCCGGAGCCCAGCAAGGTACATGCAGATATGTAATAAAGCCGTGATGCAGAACAGTCATAAAATTATGCAGAAATAGAACGGTTAAACAGAATATAACCTCGAAAACAAGAAAATCATAATTCGGCGATATTAAACTCAGAATTCAGAAATCAATAATTAGTAATTGATAATCAGTAATCAGTATAATTTAGAAAGCAGAATTAGAAACTTCTCTTTCATATTAGAACAGAGCAGTGATCTGTACAGAGCAGAAATCAGTACAGTAACGGCGGTACAGAATAGAGTAGTAACAGAGAAGAACGGTAACAGAATAGAGCGATAACGGACCCTGCCAATATACCCTACCAACTGATGGGGCGAATGATCGAGGATAGATTGTGTTCACTCCACACAATCCTAGGCCAGAAACTAAACAGAAATATCCCATCTCGCGGGAACAGCATAGTGTGCCTCCTGAAGGTAGGCCAGAAATAGAACTTTCCTCCTGACTGTAATGCCCCGAGGAAGGGTGGACTACATATAACTCTATGGACAGTGTTATCCTCGATCACCACCATAAATTTCTAAGGCATGTAGGAGAACCTAACCTGACTGTAATCAATCTTGGGTCCTAAATAAAAGTATCAGAAATAACTTCTTAACTGAAAACCTTCTTTTGTAATCAGAGTTTCACAATTTTCATTCGGTTAACTTCAGAATGTTCAGAACAAACAGTAACGGTCTAAAAACCCTTCAGTTTAATTTCAGAAGTCCATGGAAATTTATCGGTACAAGTCCGTGTAAAATTTTCAGAAACAATTTATACTGAGAGCTTCATTTCAGTGCCAATTAACTTTTATAGACCACAAGTTACGGTTAAAAATCATTAAAACCCCTTCATTTTCGTACCTAGGGCTTCGCCAAAACTTTCGGACTCAAATCGAGCACTAAACATGCGTTTATTCATTAAATTAATGCCATAAATCAAAGCACATATACTAAATCATGCAATTTAACCAAAAATTCCCAATATTTTCGAGTTAGGGTTTCATCGCAAGCTTTCAGGACCAAATCGAACACTATTTACTTGCTTGTTCATGAAATTGAAGCCAAATCTTGCAATAAATATGGGTAAACACAAAATTTAATCGAACAATCGAGGAAAACATACTTCGTTTACCTTAAACATGCAACAATAACATTTTATAGCATTTTCATCAACTTTAAAGTAAGAGGAAACGGTAAAAATGAAAAACCAAGTCCGAAGTACACTTACCTTAGCCCAATCTACCGTTATTTTTACTCGGAGTGGATTGGAATGAGTGATTTTCCCTTTCTCCTCTTCTCTTCTTCGTTTGTGCTCTGCTCTTTCTCTCCCACTTTCCTTTTTTTCATTCATTTTATAACAAAAATGAAGTCAAAATGTGGATAAAAGTCGGGGCTGCGCTCGAGCGTGCTACATTCTGCCAACACTCGCCTCGAGCGCCAAGCGGGCGCGCGGAGAGCGCGGGGTTTCTGCTTGGGGCTTGCTCGAGCTCACCAGGCACGCAGCGAGCCAGTAGCCACTGGATTTTTGCGCTCGCTGTCACGGCTCGGGCGCACGGCAGGTGCCACTCGGCTGCTTGCTAAACTCGGGTATTTGCTCAACTTTTTACTTTCAACCATAATTTTCAATGCATGCTTGGCCTCTTAATGATTATCTTTATTTTAATTACTCCCAATTATCATGTTTTTAGTTCTAGGGCCTCACAGAATCTACCAACCCAATGGCATTACTCGGACTTGTAGTGACCATGTCTTAATTCCCGAATGCTACTACTTGCACACCCTTATTCATCGCTGATTGATAACAATCCGACTATAGATTGGCCCTCGGAGGCTCCACACCTTGGTGAAAGGTCAAATGATTCATCTATTCATTCACTATGTTGGCTTATTAACTATTGATCTTCTGAACACCCAAATTCTCAAAATCCACAAGTAACCTTCACGGTTCATCTTACACACCTAAGATGTCCTAAGCATTCTCAAGCAGCACCTGATCAATGCTTTCTTGATTCTATTTAGAATCCTCAAGAATATTGGTATCGTCTTCGGCACAACCTCAAATTATTGATCAGAGACAAATCAGCCAAATCTTCTCTTCTAAGGAACATCCTCAACTGCTTACACAGCCAAAACTTCTTAGTGACCACAAGACGACTCCCAGTTGTGGCCTCATCTCGCGACATAAATTAAACACATATCCTTATTAGATGACTTGTTGGCACAGCGATACTAATCTCCTGATACCTCGATCAACTCTACCTCATAGTCAAAATTTCATAATCAGATTACAAAGCATAATATTCTTATCAATACAATTCATACTGGTACCATGACTTATCAACCAAGACACCACTGAAATCAGATCAAGGCTCAGCACCACAAAACAATTCCAATCAACCCAACCAATCTTACCTACGGACCCAAGGAAATGTCATAGACCTCGATACTCCTAATATCAAGCCTAGATCCTTAGATAAATGAATAAACTTAGGGAATGCAAATAAAATATATATTTAGAATCTCAAAACAATACATACAGTGAAATATCAAGATTCGGGAATCTTTCCTCCCACCATTGTAGACGACACTTCAATACTAGTGCCATCACTGTGGAACTTTGATCCAATGCACTAGGCTACTTATCCGTCTAACCCACGGGATATGGACAATCCCTAATAATACGATTGAACCATCCACAATTGAGACATGCTCCCAAAAGTCTCATCAAAATAAAATATTCATCCATAGAGCATCCACAATACATCCTATAGTATCTCTTTATCCTTAAGATCCATGACTTTTTTCATGTCAATGACCAAAAGTTGACTTCACCTTCTAACATATATGGGGCAACAACACCTTATGTATGGTACGAGTGTCTAAAATATAGTAAATTCTAGTAATTAAATTGATATAATTAAATTTGGAATAAGTGAAATTGAGAAAAATAAGAAATTTACTTGGTGCTGCAAAATTTCAGAGCTAAGCCTGCTGTAGGCTTAAGCCTAAAAGGAGGCACAGATTCCAGTAGCTATTGAGCTCACCGTGGGCTTGAGCAAAACGGGGGCACAAAATCACGACAATGTTGCGCTCACTGTTGCACTCGAGTGCACAAGGAGGCACCATTTTACCAATGTAAACGTCCGCTGCACGCTCGCTGGGGGCTTGAGCGCCAGTTAAAAATTCCGTGACCTGCTTACCTTTTCATGTTTTAAATAGGGAAGGGGGAGAGTAAAAAGTAGCATGACAGCAGAACGTGAAGGAAGAGGAGAGAAAGGAGAAGGAAAAAGAGGAAGAAGAGGAGATTTCGGCCAGATTAGAGTAAGAAAATCAGTAAATCCGGCTGAGTCAAGTGTACTCTCAACTTTATTTTCCTCTATTATTCCCTTTTAATATCTCCATTTTGACATTTATGCTCTAACTCTCTTTTTCTAAGATTTTCTCCGAACAACGCATATTTCTTATAATTTATTGGATAGATTTTATGTTTATACATAAATATGATAATGTATGGTTCGATTTCATCGTTTGGCATGAATTTTGTGTTCGATTTATATCCGGAAGATTTGTCCTAAACCATAACTCGAAAATGGAGCAATATTAGTGGTAAAAACCCTGAGGATTGAGATGAAAATATTATTTGACACATTAGTTAAGTTTATTCGATGATTTTTGTCTGAGAGTTTGTACAAAGGATATTCTGTCAATTTCTGAGAGTTTTAGAAATTATATGAATGTTTGATTTGTATGAATTTGAAGTGGCCTTTGAGGTATAATGAGTTAAGACTAAGAATTAAGAACAAGAATATCTTAAGTCAGAAAAAAATTGGACCTAGGACTGCTTTACAGTCAGGTAGGGTCTCTGGCATACCTTAGAAGGTTATGATGGTAATCAAGGATAACTCGTTCATTGAGTGATACATAATCCACCCTTCTTCAGGGCGTTAATTTTTGAGGATAGATATTTTGAACGATCTCAACATCAGGGTGGAAATTTGAGAATGAGAACTTTAAACTTTTGAACTTTGGCCTTGGAATGTGTGGAGTGAACACAATCTATCCTGGTTATTCGCTCCATCGACTACTCATGAGGTCCAAACCCGAAACATGATAATTTAATAGTAATAATAATAATAATAATAATCAAGATAAGGCTAAATATATATAGAAGAATGAGTTTCAAAAGTAAAAAGAGAGGAAAATGGACTACTGCTTACTGACATGCTGCCTAGTAGTATAGCTCCTGCCGCAAGCTCGAGCGCGGTTGTAGGTGCAAAAACCAGAAAGACCCCACTCACTGCTTGCTAGTGGCACTAGAGCAAGGCTTTGGCAGTGAGCCGGCACTCGCCTGGTGCCTACAGCACGCTCGAGCACATGCTCGATTTTACTTTAGCGACCTGATTCGTTTTTGTTTAACAAGGGGGAAGGGGGAGAGAAATGAGCATGAATGACAGAGCACGAAGGGAGGAAGGGAATGAAAAGAGAAGAGGAAGGATTCTCCACCAATTTCTATTAGATCAAAGTGAGAAAAATGGTAAATCGGGTGAAGGCAAATATACCTCAGACGTTATTCTCCGTTTTTACCGCTTTTTAATATCTCTAAATTGGTATTTATGCTCTAAACTCTTCTTCCTCCATGATTAATGTAAGTGAAGCATGTTTTTCTCAATTGTTCAGATAGATTTCTTGTTTACCCATATGTATTGTGATGTATAACTTCGATTTCATGAATAAACATATGTTTGGTGCTCGATTTAAGTCTGGAAGCTTCATGCAAAACCCTAGCTCAAAAATTTGGGGATTTTTAGTTTAAGTGCAAGATTTTGTATATGTATTTTGATTTATGGCATTGATTTCATAAATAAACATGTGTTTGGTGCCCGATTTAGGTCCAAAAACTGTGTAAAACCATAGAATGAAAATATGATAATTTGATGTTTAAAAATCCTTAAATCTTGATATGTAAAGGTTGATTTGTAAAAGGTTATTGCTCAAGCTTTGATTTTTATCTGAAAAATTTACATAGAACTGTACTAGTAAGTTACTGTGAATTTCTGAACTAACTGAAGGGTTATTTGAAAGAGTTTGACTTACTATTGAGGCATGATAAGTAAAGAATATAAGAATATGAGCAAGAATTCCTTCAGTTAAATATTTCAGTTAAGTGTTTTAGTTAAGTAAGTTAACAAGAAAGTGGACTAGAATCAAAAATAACTCCATCCATAGAGTTATATGTGGTCCACCTTTCCTCAGGGCATTAGCCTAGAGGATAGAATTTCTGTGTGTAACCTGCCTTCGGGTGGTAATCTTGTATTGATCTCGTGAGAAGGGATATCCTGTTCTATGTTTGTCCTTTGATTGAGTGTGAAATACAATCTTTCCTCGAATATTTGCCATCTTGGCTAGTAGGATCTACTAGTGTAGTCCTTCGAATAGTAAAGTGGGATTTCTAGAAATTACAGAGTTTGATACCGATTCTTGATTTTTTATGCATGTTATACTGATTTGTAATTTTTGAATCATGTTATATTGATTTCTACTTTCTCTTATTTCCTTGTACATCTCTATTATTCAAATATTTCAATGATTTTGCTTATCTGTATTTATATTTTGTATAAAAGAATTACACTGCATGTTTTTATGTACATTGTTGGGCCTCGGCTCACTCTTTTATTTTCCTTTTTAGATGATACAGTAGAGTTAGTTCCTGACGATGAGTAGATTCCGCCTAACTAGCAGACTTTTTGAAGCTTTAAAGTTATCTTGAATATTTTGGGAGTCTGATTAGTTTGAATGTAAATACCTAAATTGTGGATGAAAATTATGTATTAATAAATTATAACATGTTCTATATTTTTGTTGGAATGGTATTTCTGCTTCTATAGGTTTATATTTTGGACATGGTTTCACTGCCGCTATTTGCTTTTGGATTTGTACCGGTCCTAGATGGCATCTCCCTTTTGAACCAAAATAGTGGATAAGATATATTATCTTGGATCCATAGATGTTATGATATCTTTATTGATCCTGTGTTTGTGAAATGAATGAATGTGGAGGTTATTTATCTGTATGTTGTCTAGATTGTGAAAAATACAAATTATTTGTGTTAGGTTTTTGCCTAATTTTAGGGAGAACTCTGCACAATTTCTACAAATATTTATATTATCTGCGCATTTGTTTATTTGTTATTGATGGAGGTTAAAAAAATAAGTCTGCTCTATCACTATTGGTATTAGAGAAATGAGATGCATTAGATTTGATCGATCGTAAAGCAGAAGCATAGACTTAAATTTAAGTAGAAATAGGATTAGGGTAGTTAGGAGTTAACCCCTAGGTAGTCCTAAATTTTATGAAATTATTGTTAAACCCATTCCTCTAACCTGATTTCTTGAGGCTTATTAATGTTGTGATTGCTTTTGGTTATAGGATATAAGATGGCTTGTGGAAGAGGTAGAAGAAATAATCGTGGAGGTGCTAGTACCCGCCACGAACGAGAAGCCAAGTACGCGAATTTGTTGGGAAGGATGACGAATATTGTAGAATCAATAGAGCAACGTCATATAGCTCTGGTCCTTGCACCTAAGCTAGCTCCAGTAAATTCTGCTCTGACTACGTATGATAGGTTTACAGCGGAGAGAGCACCTGAATTTAAGGGTGAACCTGATCCGATGAAGGCGAATATCTAGATCCGAAGGATGAAGAAGATCTTTGAGGTTATTTAGTGTTTTGACTAGGAAAAGGTCATGTCTGCGGTGTATAAGTTGGAAGGTGAGGCCGATAGCTAGTGGGCCATGAAAAAGAGGGTGTTAGGTGTACCAAATGATGAGATTACTTGGTAAATATTTGAGGAAGCTTTTATGGAAATGTATTTCTCTTCTAGTCTTCAGGATAAAAAGGAGCAAGAATTTATGCGACTTAGACAGGGAAACCAAACTATGGCGGAGTATGACACAAGATTTACTGAATTGTCACATTATGCGCCGTATTTTATGGAGGACGAATTTAGAAAGGCAAAGAAATTTCAGCAAGGATTGAGGGATGATAATAGAAGGCAGTTGTCGACTCACAAGCTCCAAACGTATGTTGATATTTTAGATTGAGCCCTGATTTATATGGAGGAATTGGAGACACAAAAGTTCTTTACTAAGAGAGCCGCTAGCAGGGTGAGTTATAGCACATGATCAAATGTGAGGCCCTTGGGGCCATCTAAAAGGGTGAAGACGGTAAACAAAGGAAAGAGTATCACTAAAGTTTAGTTAGTGATTGGTTCTCAGGCGTTAGCGGTTAACTGTGTTCTCTGTGGGAAGAAGCATGCAGGTACCCTTGTTGCAAGGTGATGAGAGCTTGTTTTAGATGTGGATAGTAGGGCCACCGAATTAAAGATTGTCCGTTTTCCTAGAGGTTGGAAGCTAAGAAGCCTACTGTCTTGGCTAAGGCAATTGTGACGGATTAGATTATTCTCCATCGAATAACCTCCGTCAATGGTAACACAAACTAATAGCCCATAATTAACCTATGGATTCTATAGAAATTTTGACAGAGTTCTCTCTATAACTGGACGAAAACAAAAAATATAACATACTCAAATATATCCTGAACAAGTACACATCTAACCAAAATAATTAACACAAGCCTACAACATAACACATAGGATCACAACATCTGCCATATCATCCATGGCTCCAATACTCCTATTAACTGTATTAGAACTAGAGAGATGCCATCCAAAATAAAACAAAGCTCAAAACATCAACATAAATGTGGAAGTGTAACTAAATCATCAAATCTTGTGGAAGCATAACAAAACCATAATAAAATAACAAGCCACCTTCATCTATGAGTGGCTGTTACATTTCATTACAACAATATGACCAAATCTTCAAACTTCGATGTCTAACAACTCCCTTTAATGCAAGTCTCTCTCCTTACTCTAACTAAACTAGCACCGGCTAAGTATTCTCATCTAGAAGTAAAACAGCAAGGGTGAGCGTACAGCTCAGCAGATGTAATCATAACTCACTAATAATCATGATAACGATGAAAGCAACAACTAGGAGGGGAAAAATCACAAGATGTCAATAATCAGGAATCAAGAGAGGAAATAGGGAACATCTTGCAACATTAGATTCTCACGATTACATCGATTAGGCATTATTCATTTTCATCATTATATCATCTTTGCAGACTCGGGCTAGTAGGCCGTACTAACCAACGAAGTGAGAGAACGAGGAAAGGAATGTATTCGCTACACATTCTAAAGCCACGGGTACATTTTAGGTCTGCAGCACTCGACCATCGGTTGCATCTCTACTATGCAACATTAAACCAACAGCTACATTTTAGGCCTGCAGCACTCGGCTATCTCAACACGTCCCATATCCCCCGGGGACCAGGGCAATCCTCGTTCTTCCACAGTAGTTTCCTAAAACGTACCACGAACATCATCCACTCCCACGAGGGGCCAGAATACTTGGCCAGATATTCCTTGGGTTCACACCGCGATGGACATGGTAAGCTAAAAAATACTACCCCTATGAATCATGGTCCTAGTTTCAAGGTTAGTTTCAACACTTGAAGATGGAAGTCCACATTTGCCGTACACATTCACAACTCAGGAAATCCCATTCCCATCACATACATCTTCATCCGGGAGGTCATTCCATCATAATGCACAATGTGGATTCTCTTCCATTTACTTGTTCGATTCACAACTTTCTGTGGGATTCAATCCCCTAATTCTTAACAAATCATTCCAAGTTCACGAGAGAGATTAGGATGTCTTACCTCTGATGATCATATATCATTTAGAAGCCTTCGGGACTCATTCCCTTGCTTCGGGCACATGGATACACATTTCGGAGTTTACATTTTATTGAAATAATTAGACATCACTTTTATAACAGTTAAATGAGGGCAATACATGTACATTTCCCATTTCATTTCGAGTGAACAGTGTCAGGCTTCTTTTAGAGCATCTGGACGCCACAAACGATTTGATACTTGTGAGATCGGACGTCTAGTGGATAGGACACAATGTTTCAAATTTTGAGCTCGATTTAACATAGTATGATGATAGAAGCATGCAATTTTCCCATTCATTTTCGGATGAACAGTAACATGGGACTTTTAAAGATCCCGAATGCCGCGAAAGGGTCGAATCTTGCGGAATCGGACATCCGGTCAGTATATACATACAATTGGGATGCGGGGATTCATATTCTAGAGTCATTTCAACATTTTATGAAGGTAAAAGCATGCAATTTCCCCCTTGGGTCTCGGGTGAACAGCGTCAGCGCCCATTTAGAGGGCTCGGACGCCGCGAACGGGTCGAGATGTGCAAAATCGAACCCGCGGCCGACATATGTACATCACTGGGACGTGGGGATTCATATTTTGAGGTCAAAATAACATAATTCGGAGGGGAAAATAGTGAACCTGAATCTGGGCGTGGGTTAGGGTTTTACGATATCAAATCGGTCGATTCGGACCACAATTTGGACAAAGAACTACATATTCATTGAACATAATTCATGGGCTACACATTTTTCAGATTTTGGGTGGATATCGAAACGATAATACCTAATAGAGAATGAGTAAAAATCACAAGATAACAAATAGTGAGTATGAGAATAATTACCTCGACGTGCTCTATATTTTCTCCAACTAGCTCGAGCTTAGAATTGGACCCGAAAGCCTCCATTTTTCTTTTCTCTCATTCGCGAGCTCCTCCTCTCACCTGGCTCCTACGGGTGCCGCCGCCGCTCCACTGCGA
>JAODPA010003329.1:0-14070 GCA_025585075.1 Nepenthes mirabilis | reverse complement strand
AATATTTCAATTTTCCTTTCTAATTTTACATGTTACAAGTCAAATAAAATATATTTTCTATCTTTATATAGTTTTTCTACGCATGTAAGTTATCATTTTTAAGTATAAAAAAGCAAAATTTGGACTTTGCAAGTTAGAGATCTCGAAATCAATTTCGTCGGCATGGAATTAGAAAAGTTGTATAAGAATAGATTAATATAACAACAATTTTCACTTAAATTTATTCTCGATATAAAAATGTATTAGTTATACACTAACTATGGATAATTTCATTTGTTAAGGATACTAAATTTTTATGTTTTTTCGTGTTAGATACGATTTAAAATAAGATCAATTCAACTTGATAAAATATAATGCCTAAAAATTTCAAGCTCGTTGAGAAATGTAGAGCCCTCAAGTTGTTTAGCTCGAGATGGAAGAAAAGTAAAAATTTGTCTATGCATCCAATCTATCAAATGACAAAATAGTCAAATGGCTCAAAATATTAAACGCGAAGGCATCTAATGACCACGAGGTTAAACCAGATATTAAATTTTAACGAGTGGTTATTTAAATTGAGGAATAAATGATCATATGAAATGGAAAATTATAGTCATTAAATATCAAGCATTAAATACTAAGTGATTATAAAACTTAGATAACCAATATAACACTATAATTGATGGGCAATCACGTTGCTTTCAAAAAGTCATACTGGTTGGCAAAAATGTCATAAATATGTTAATTTTTTTAGTCAAAGGGGATCAGGACCTGGAAGGGAAAAAGGCAGGTATTTGTTAGAATTAAATACTTGTTTAAACCGCGAGGAAACACGTAGTAGATGATAGCAAGCACACAATAAGTAACCACAAACAATAAATGCATAATTTTTAAGTAGAAAACTCCCCATGAAACGAGGAAGAAAAATCACTAGACACAGAGTTTGAAATTTTCATTAGTAGCAGTTGATCGGTTATACAAATCACAAGAATCAATATCAACTAACTTTGCACAACCCGTACAAGAAATATAAAGAGCAAGAGTAGATATAAAAACCCGACAGATGTTCTTCTCAATAGCAAGAATCTCGTACGTGTGATTATCGAAAACTAGAACTTGATTGAAAACCCAAATGGATGCTCAAATCTTCCTCTTCTTCTTCTATCTCTTTTCTCTCTTTTTCTTCTCTGGAACGGCGCTTAAAACTGATTGGAATGACCTAAAAAAGCAAAGCGCGTGTTTTATATATTCGGCGCGCGCTCGAGTGTCTGTCGAGCATGCATCGGGCGCAGACCCACACTCGAGCGCCATTCGAGCGCACAGCGAACGGGAGCACACTGGAATTTGCAGCTCGAGCGCCATTCGGGCACACAGCGAGCGGGGGCACACTGGAATTTGCGGCTCAAGCGCCCAACAGGCGCAACTCGATTCTTCTTCATGCAGTGAGGATATTTACCTCCATCGGCCACATCAAGTAGGTATGGGTCTACACGGGAGTAACCCATAACCCAATAAACTTTTCTTCACGACCGTGTGGGGCCATTCATCATCAACCCGGCAATTGAACAGTAAGTTTCAAGCTTCCCTTTTTGTAATGCCTTGTTTATCATATCTGATCCATTCTCCTTAGTCTCGATCTTTTCCAGCACCAACGAACCCGTGTCAATAACATTCCGCACCCATTGATACTTCACATCGATATGCTTTGATTTGGCGTGAAAAGACGAGTTCTTGCTAAGATGAATTGCACTTTGATTATCGCAAAATAACACATATCGTTTCTGCTTGAGACCAAGTTCCCGAATGGATTTCTTCATCCATAGCATCTCCTTACTTGTCTCGGTAATAGCAATGAATTCCGCTTCAGTAGTGGAGATAGCAATACACCTTTGCAATCTCGATTGTCAGGAAACGGCTCCTCCCGCAAATATGACTAAATATGCCGAAGTAGACTTCCGTGAGTCGACATCACCCGCCATATCTGCATCAATATATCCAACCCGAAGGGGCACGTTGCTTCCAAAGCATAAACACTGTTTAAAAGTTCATCGGAGATACTTTAAAATTCATTTTACCGCGGACCAATGTTCCTTACCGGGATTTGACAAGAATCGACTGGCAACTCCAACAGTATAAGCTATATTTGGTCTCGTACACACCATGTCATACATTAGACTACCCACGGCTGAAGAATAGGGTATGCCTTTCATATATGCCTTTTCATTTACGGTAGAAGGATATTGACAATTGCTTAATTTGAAGTGATTGGCCAACGGTGTGCTCACTGATTTTGCCTTTTCCATGTTGAAGCGTTGAAGCACTTTTTCCATGTAGCTCTCTTGTGACATCTATAACTTCCTTAATTTGCGGTCGCAAAAAATTCTAATTTTTAGAATTTGCTTTGCCGATCCCAACTTTTTCATAGCAAAGGACTTCCCAAGCTGTCGCTTTAACTCTGTGATCCAAGAAGTATTACACCCAACAATCAGCATATCATCCACATAGAGCACAAGAATAACAAAATCATTATCTGAAAAAGTCTGAACAAAAACACAATGATCCGAAGTCGTCTTCTGATAGCCCTGATTTACCATGACAGATTCAAATTTCGTGTACCATTGCCTTGGTGCTTGTTTCAAGCCATACAGACTCTTCTTGATATGACACACTAAGTTCTCCTTCCCGTCGACAAGGAATCCCTCCGGTTGCTCCATATAGATTTCTTCTTCAAGATCATCATGAAGAAACAATGTCCATAGATCCATCTGTTCTACCTCCAGGTTAAGAACAGTAGCCGACCTGAGCACCACTCGAATGGAAAACATCTTTACCACTGGTGAAAAGATCTCATCGAAATCAATACCCTTTCGTTGATTGAAAACCTTCACAACCAGTCTCGCTTTGTACCTCGGTTGTGAGTTGTTTTCATCTGTCTTCAAACTGAAGACCCACTTGTTCTTCAATGCTCGTCTTCCCTTTGGCAGCCTCGTCAATTCAAACGTGTAATTTTCATAAAGCGATGCCATCTCTTCTTACATAGCTTCTATCCACTCCGCCTTATGTTCGTCCTCCATTGCTGTCTCAAAGCATTCAGGCTCTCCTCCGTCTGTGAGTAACATATACTCCTCAGCCGACAAACGAGGAGAGGGTCTTCGATCTCTTGTGGATCGTCAGAGTGGAACAGTCTCGATAGGTTCGACAGTATCAGGAGGAATAACCTCATCCTTATCACTATCGGGCACTGCAGTCTCGTAATCTTCTTCATATTCAGTATTGCCTTGACTTTCATTCCGATGACGAACAGGTGCCGGTATAAGATCTGAATCATATGCCCGGCTGTCATAATTCTTGGAGACAAACTTTGAACATTTGCCAATATCCTTTATAGTCTCGTTCTCGACAAACACGACATCCCTAGATCAAACCAGCTTCTTCTTAATTGGATCATACAGTCGATACCCAAACTCATCTTCCCCGTAACGGAGAAATATATACACTATCTGGTCTTTGACACCAGTTTGGTCCTTTCATCTTTGGGAACGTGAACAAAGACTTTACATCCAAATACCCGCAAGTGATCGTAGGATACATCTTTTCTAATCCATATCTTTTCAAGAACTTCTCCAATCAAGGTACCGTGCGGTGACAGATTGATGACATGAGTCACGACCCTCAAGGCTTCCCCCCAAAAACAAGCCAGGGAGCTTCGCCTCCGAAAGTACACATCGGACCCTCTCCATCAAAGTCCCATTCATCCGTTCGGCTGCCCCATTCAGTTGTGGTATCTTTGGTGGAGTTTTCTGATGACGAATTTCATGAGATCGGCAATACTCATCAAACGTTCCGATGTACTCCCCACCATTATCACTTCGGATGCATTTCAGTTTCTTTCCCGTTTGCCTCTCAACCAAGGCGTGAAAATGCTTGAAGAACATAAAAGTTTGATCCTTCGATTTCAGCGGATACACCCATAATTTTTGAGAATAGTCATCAATGAATGTGATGAAGTAAAGTGCTCCTCCAAGAGTCTACACCTTGAATGGGCCACATAAGTCGGTGTGGACCAATTCAAGAAGATTAGTATTCCTTGTAGATGAATTGTCATTGAATGAGATCTGTCGTTGCTTTCCAGTCATGCAATGAGAATAAGTCTTCAATTGAGCTGTTTTTACACCCCGAAGGTAATTTTTCTTGGCTAAACAGTTCAGGCCCTTCTCACCCATGTGATTCAACCGACAGTGCCGCAAATCTGAAAGCTCCTCATCTCTAGCAACATGCACATCTCCCACTGTAATCGAGACTTGCATCACATATAAGTTAAAAACTTTTCTACCCCGAGCCACAACTAGACACCCTCTAGTCAGCTTTCATGTTTCTACGTAGAACGTGCTACAAAAGCCCTCATCATCAAGTTTGCCAGCCAAGATCAGATTCAGTCGAATATCCGGGACTTGTCTAATATCCCTTAACAGCAACTTAGTTCCATTATTTATAGTGAGACACACATCACCATAGCCAGCAATACGGGACATACCTTCATTGCCCATTTTCAACACTCCGAAATCGCCAGGAATGTATGATGTGAAAAACTCTTTTCGTGATGTGACATGAAGTGAAGCACCACTATCCACCACCCAACTTGTCTCAAGATCAGCCAGATTTACCACCTCATCCTCCTGACACACCAGTCAAAGATCACTCCCGGCAATAATAGTAGCTCTTTCTTCATCTCAAGTCTTGTCAGCCTTCTTCTCATTACTCTCAGTATTCTCTCGCTTCCACTTATAGCAATATTTATTGATGTGTCCCTTCTTTCCACAATGATAGCACTTGAGATTCTGATATCTCGATCTAGATTTGTTTCGGCCCTTCTCAACAGGTTTAGGACCACGCCATTTATTTCTTCCCCATGACTCGGAGAGTAACACTTCAGAGTGTGTAGAGGAAGTACCCTGTGATCGACGTCTCATCTCTTCATTCAGCATTGCTCCCTTTGCTATCTCAAGGTTTACCACGCCGCTTGGAGCTGTATTGGCGACAGTAATCCTTACCACATCCCGGGAGTCCGGTAAAGTAGTTAGAAGCCACAAACCCAATAATTCATCATTGAATTTTATACCCATACCACTCAATTGATCAACACATCCTTGAAACTCATTTAAGTTGAAAAAGTACGTTTTTGTGCTAACGTGTTTTGACCCCGTTAAAAATATAGCAAAAGCAATAATAAATAATAAATATCTAATACACGTAAAAGATATTTAACACTAGATGCATACGAGACTAACAATCATGCACAATATAGTAATGAGAAGCAATAGAGATAAAGACTCAATTTTTGGTGACGAAGTGAAAACTCGATACCCACGGTATCGAGAAAAATACTCCGGGCTTCAACGGCCAGAGAAGCAATGAACTATAAAAATCAACTTACAGCCCGGGTGGTAACGACGCGCTAACCTAGCCGACTTACTCCCGACACATAATCCCTACCAAGGAACTCCTTGGATTTGCCCGCGGAAACGGAACCGGACACCTTCCGGTCTTCAAGCCACTCTTCCCTCTCGTGCCACTTGAATTGCCAATCACGAACAAGTCTCTTTCTTCACGAACCAACGTCTCCGACGATGGTAGAAGGCAATGTTTCAAAGGTGAAAGAAAGTTGGTGAGAAAACTTCTATAGCATGTAGATCAATCTTGTAGTATAGAGTTTTCTCAAGAGAAGCAAGATTAATGGAGCATGAAAGACTTTTTTCTCAAATGGGGGCTCAAAATAATCTGTCCAGAGAGCTTATGGGGTACTAAGGGTTTCAAAATCATAAGACAATATTTATAGAGGAGTCAAAAAACACGTTCAAAAATCTGCCCGTTGGACCGACGTTCGAGCGGGCAGGGGGCGAGCAGCGAGCGGGCTATCTTCTGGTTTATTGGCTCGAGCGGATATCGAGCATGAAGCGAGCGGCCCCCATTCTGGTTTATACGCTCGAGCAGCTAGCGGGCTCCAGGCGAACGGGCGGACTTTGGACGGGCTTGAGCGTGTGGAGGACGGACCGAACAGACTTTAACCCGACAACCCACAATTCGATATCAATACAATGATACATATGGTCATGGAATATGCCAATAAGGCAAATGTCTCTAACATAAGTGATTAGCGACAGACAAGTCCTCCATATACCTCACTTGCATAAGTTTCTTCAAGTGAAACAATTTATTGTTACTGGTCTTTGAGGCATAGAGTGTTTCAAGTTTCTGCCACAAAGTTCTTACATGTGTCTCATTCCGGATATGATTATATACATTATCATCCACAAATTGTTGAATATAATCACAAACTTGTTCACACTCAAAAGCCCAATCCTCATCGGACTTTGATTTCACAAATAGCCGAATATAACCACAAATGGTGCTTCGATTTGACAAACAGCAAGTCCATCTTGCTGCGCCAAATATCATAGTTTGTACCATTCAAACACATCATCTTATTTTCGGCCTCCATCGATTCAAACAAGTCACAATATTCAACACGAACCAAATTCTCTGATACCACTTGTTAGAATTAAATACTTATTTAAACCGCGAGAAAATACGTAGTAGATGATAGCAAGCACACAATAAGCAACTACAAATAATAAAGGCACAATTTTTACGTGAAAAACTCCCTATAAAACGAGGGAGAAAACCACGGGACACAGAATATAAAATTTTTACTAGTAACAGTTGATCGGTTACACAAACCCCAAATCACAAGAATCAATATCAACTAGCTTTGCACAACCCGTATAAGAAATATAAAGAATAAGAGTAGAGATAAAAACCCGACAGATATTCTTCTCAACAGCAAGAACCTCGTACGTGTGATTACCGAAGATTGGAATTTGATTGAAAACCCACACGGAGGCTCAAATCTTCTTCTTCTTCTTCTTCTTCTTCTTCTTCTTCTTCTCTCTCTCTTTTCTCTCTTTTTCTTCTCTAGAACGGCGCTCAAAATTGATTGAAATGACCTAAAAACGCAAAGTACGCGTTTTATATATTCAGTGCGCGCTCGAGCGTGCATCGGGCACAGGCCCGCGCTCCAACGCCATTCAAGCGCACAGCGAGTGAGGCCACACTGGAATTTGCGGCTCGAGCGCCATTCGGGGCACAGCGAGCTGGGGCAGACTGGAATTTACGGCTCGAGCGCTTAACAGGCACAACTTGATCCTTCTTCATGCGGTGAGGATATTTACCTCCATCTGCCATATCAAGTGAGTATGGGTCTACATAGGAGCGACCCATAACCCAACAGTATTGTGTTATCGCCTTCATACACTTGCATCCTTCTATTATTATGAAGTTAAATCCTCCAATCCAAATAATCTCTCTCACTTATACTTATCCTTAAATCCTTATTATTTTTCATTCTCTTAGAAAAGATCTAACATAAGCGTTGTAGAACATTTTAGGAATCGAGTATCGTATCATCTCATTTCTTATTAATTGTTGTAGTATAAAATATCCGGATTAAATAGTTTGACAATACAACCTGATGTATTCGGACAATACTCCAAATCACATGCACGCATTACTTTCAAATATTAGAAAAATATTTTGCTCAATTATTGATATAATATTCTTAAAAAATTAAATCATTTGTAGTAACCGTTAAATTTTTTTATCTGTCTTCCATGCATTTCATATATTCATATGTCACACAAAATTTTAGATACAATAGAGAATATATTAAAAAAAACTATATTCCACTCTTTGGGTTTCTTTATTTCTTTTTTTCTTCCTTTCTTTCTTTTTATTACTCTTTGATTCATGCTTTTGAGTTTTTCAAAGTTTGTATTGGCTTCATTAATGAGATTGAATTTTTGTTTTGCGATACTGGTAGTTCACTGGCAGTGTTAAATTTTTTTTTTATTTGTTAAATATTAAGCATCTTTTATCATTCATGTTCTTGGATCTGTCCATTCCTCGTCGAAACCGGATGAAATAATGAATACATTTATGTATAGAACGATATGACAAACATGATAATTGCTTCTGATAGTTCGAAATTGAAGTTCATCAACATTTCTACAACATATTATCCGTGAGAAAAGAGTCAAAAATAATAATAATAATAATAATAAAATCTGAATGGATCCCATCAAGGTCCGAGTAGAAATGGAGAAAGCTTCCGATAAAGGCCAACATCAATTCCATTGTAAGCAAGCGGTGCAAACATCCAAAGTTCATCCGAGCTCAATAGCTGCAAAACGTCAATTCCATTTGAATAATCTGTAAGAAACATTTCTGCAGATTACTTCGTAAAATTCATAGTGAAATTACAGTTAATTTCTGGCAAAAACTATTTCCGATCGAGGAAGAAATAGTTAATGCCAGCATTTACCTTCTCCCCCCACCTTAATTTCCTATTACCTTGATTTGGAGCTGCAAAAACTTCACATAATGGACTGCCTCTTCAAGCATTGTGCTGATGTCCACCTGCCATGAAATTTAAAGTAAAATCATCGATCAACTTCCCTCCTGACCCTCCGAGAAAGTGGCTAATCATTGATAAACGACACATAAATGACGATTTTTAATACTAACCTTCGTTCCATTAGGGACGAGGTTCTGCAAGATTCTCAGCCTCTCATTTATTCTCTCCCTTCTTCTCTGCATGCAGAAATGGAGAAGCCATGCATGTTAAAGACTACAGAAGATGGCGATGCTGTTACAGATTAGTGAATGAGTGCAATGTGTTGGATGTATATATATAATATACCCTTGCATAAAGGCTTTGAGGATCAGTAGCAGCACCCCTGCTGGCTCTCTTCTTCCCGTTCACGTTGAGCGCTGTGGGAGCCTGCTTGGCAACAGAATTTTCACCATCGGTAACCTCTCGAGAAGCATTGGATTCATCATCTGATATGTCACAGCCAGAGCTCTGCCTATTTGATCCGCCATTATTGGTCTCTTCCTCCTCAGTTTGGTCCTTGTTGTTGGACTGCGTTTTACCTTTTCTTTTCTGTCCCTACAAAAACAGATCGTCATTGTTAGGAATTTCCATGCACGACGAACAACCTCTACTCGAAGATCAGCTGCTACAGTTATCACTTACATCTCTGGAAATTAGCGCTCTCTTCTTAGGCTTGGCGAGTGAGCTGGTTTTCTCTTCTGTTTCAGCTTCCATTTCTGGTCTCCCGGCCTTTCTCTTGAGCTGAATCTGATTACCAAAGGATGCCACCGCAGATTCATTATCATCAGCATTGTCCGTTCGAGGACTGCTCGATGCTTCGTTCATGGGGATTGACTCGTTCATGATCATGCCTTGGAAATAAAGTGGGTCCGAGTAGCCACCATTTTCCCCTTGATCCATCACACAAAATTCCATGGACGAGGAAAAATGATCATCTGGCAAGACTAACTGGTTATTAGACCCTTCAAGATTCCAGTTCTCGTTGAGATTATAATCGTGGATACTTTCTTGAGAAAAATAGTTAGGTTTTCGAGTTAAAGCACCGGGAGAAAAGCATGCAACCCCATGAAAAAAGCTCGCGGCTGCATTATCTTGATCATGTGTGAGAATTGATGGTGTTTCGAGGTCTAGTGCGCTATCTTGTGTTTTTGGAAGCGAGTAATTTCCAAGAAAATGTGCAGGAAAATCAGGCTCATCGGTGGAAAGCATTTTGCAAATGGATTCCCATTCCCCATCAAGAAGAGTTCCCAAAGACTCCATTTTTTCCCCCTCAAGGAGTTAGAAGCCCTTGTGTGTGGGTGGTGGAAATGAGGAGAGAGAGAGAGAGAGAAGGAAGGGTTCAGACTTCTGCTTTTTGTGTTGACAATTAATTTGACAGAAGCGAAAACAGGGAAGTATTTATAATCACTTTCTAAACACAGAATATTAGTAAAGGTTGACTTGGATTAGTATATTAATTTCCAAATTCTCTCTAATTAATCATTGATCTCTCTCGGAGGCAGCTAGGTCTAAGTTCTTTGTAACTGATCTCAGGAGTCAACTGTGGGGCCAGAACCAGCAGATTACAACTCAGAGGGCGACTAAGCTAATGCAATGACAGAACTTTTTTAGGGAAGAGAGAGGGAGGGAGGAAGGGAGAGAGAGAGAGACTGAGGAGGAGGAAAGAGAGGGCATGACATTATTCTCTTGGAAAGCAAATTAAAACTCACTAAGCATGAAAAAGCAATCATTTGGAAGTCATTGATTATGATTAACGAGTCGTTAATTGATCAGTAGTTAATGATAATGACAAAGAAAGGATATTGGGGGGGGGGGGGGGGGAAAAGCATGCAGTTCATTTTGAATTGATAGAACGTGGAATGAAAAGCTAGCTTGCATATTAAAGTTAATTGTACTTCTAATAAGATAATGGCAAATTCATGCTTCTTTAATGGGTTAATAATTTTTCATTTTATTATAGTTTTGATGGGACGGCAAAGTGGTGAGAATGAGTCTAATATACACATTCTTTTTTAACATTTATTATGCCGACATATCGACTGGGGAGATCGACATTTGCCCCCTCGCTGGAGAACAATTTTGCTAGTTTTTTTTTTTTCCTCTTCGCCTTTCTCCCTCACCGTTCCCAGTAAGGAAAAAATGCTACAGGATTTCATGAGAGAGTTTGGCTTAAAGCATCTGATATTTCTAGCTTATTGTCTGCAATGACAACGGTGATACAGTAAGGAACTGAGAAACGCATCGGATAATAGATAAAACCCCAACCCAACTTGTTCCACGTCAAAAATGCAGTTCAATTTCTTCATTATTTGCTGTTTTTACGTTAAATCATGCTCTCTCATGAACCATTTAACCCTTGTGCTTTTCAACCCACACTGTTTAAATATCTGAATTTCATTTCTGAGTGTGACCGACTCGCTTAACGTCCCCTGGCTGATGTGTTTTGACAGAGAAAGGCGCTATTAGCCTATCCCAAAGACACCATTGACCTCTGCTGGTTCTGGCCACGAAGTCCACAGTTATAGTTAACTTCTATCTTGTATTTAGACGTTGCTTTACATATCACTAGAGAAGTCTATGCAGCTCTCAAATACTGTAAAAATGGATATTCCCTCCTGTGCTGCAATAACAGATATTACTTCCATTATCTTGGGAGGCCAATACTTATTTTGGGGAAGATATCATTTCTTATTTATTAGCTCATTTTTTACATATTTTTAGTTTATTATATTCTCATCTGATTTAATCCTCCGGTGATTGTTAACCCTCTACCATGGAAAGAATCAATAAATTGTATTGGGATGTACGGATTTTTGGAATTAAGATTACCTTAATACTCCCTTGGATCTGATTGGGAAAATAATTATATATGAATGATTGCATTGAGTTCTTAGTACTAGCGAAAGAATACAGACAGCCCAGTAATTCGTTCCTGTACTAACAAAGTTAAGATTCTAAAACGTAGTATAGACGATAAAAATTTAGCACAGTAACCATTTTTAAAGCATTATCAAATAATATTATCTCATGCATTAATTTATCTGTTACTGTTATTAACATTAAGAATTAGATGAATTCAACGTCACTTATATCACCAACTCAAACATCTTGAATATTCTTAGGAAAAAGCGTAACAGCTGTGAGATGTTACACAAAGTATAAGATTAATTTAAACATCTGGGCTCCAATGATCCAGATTTCCCCTTTAAAATCCTCCATTTCTTCAACAACAGTAATTCAGATTACCTGAACCGAGCCACAATTGTCAATTACTAAACTGTCCCTGTTTATGCCTGTCTTTCTTAGCTTAGATTCCGCCTATCTTCGCGCTCGATATCAGATTTTCTTTTCCCATTGTACCTTGAAGCAGATGATTGGCCATGGAATTTGCGCCGGCCATTGCACGATCTCTCACAATCATACTAAACACACAAACACATACTCACCCAAAAATAAAAATAAATAAATAAATAAGATTTTTTTTTTTAGAAAACAAAGAGAAGTGAATGGAATAAAACCCTCCAAGTATTAAATGATTATAGTGATTTTATGTCGGCAAAGAAGGAAGAAAAAATGATTTTCTTTTTTTTTTTTTCTGGAGAATAATAAGCGAACTGGTGCTGTCCGTGAGCGTGTCAGTTCAGCCGGCTTTGCACGACTGAATCGAACAAAGAGAAATTGTCATGGGAAAGTTTATTAAATCGTTTGGACAGCCTTTTCTTTCTCTCATCAAACTAAACAAGTGTTTTTATTTATATTTATAAACTCATAATCTCGTGTCTTGTCACACCTAGCAAGGCAATATGCATTATATTTTGCAATAAAAATTCGTGTTATATAGATACATATAACATTTAAAAATCTATCTCACTTTGCATATAAATTCTAATTTTTTTAGTTGCTATCCTTTGTAGATATCAATTTTCTATATCAATAATAGAGCTTCATACCAAATACCGTGTGTCTATATAATGTTATCATTTATAATCTAAATAACTGTCTTTTAGCTTTTCTTAATACAAAATTTAAAGATGCATTTGGTATGTTAACCAAAATATTAGCAAAAATCATCTCATAATTTTATATTGTAATTATCTTTCCTTCATCAAATTAACCATAGATGTTTTAACTGCTATTTTTCTTAGTCTCTTTCTAGCTAATTACACCCACAATTTCAAACAAGCCTCAATCATTATTTACCTCTCCCCAATCCCCTGAAGGTGGCATTTGTTGAGTTTTACTTAGTTTTCATTTTTAATCTTTGACAAACAATTTTTTGTGCTACTAAAAGCATTTGACAATCAGAGAATTCAAAATTTATGGTGCACAATTTCGTAGAATATATGTAGTGGTTAAGCTTTATATGATAAAAAAGAAGAAATATTATTTATTTTTCATTGAACTTTTGGACCTTAACTCTAAAAATAATATGCTCCTGGTGAAACGCAAATGAATTAAAATTTCAAATCAAAACAACATGCCCGCAGCTATCTGGATATTGAGCATCAATATGGGTGGGTGGAGTTCTAATGTGGTGCATATGTCCGCCCACCATTTGTGGTTTACAATAAGAGTTCATAAGTAACATACATAAATAGGTAATTACTTAGACAATTATATTGACCTCTCTTATTATGATTTCAAAAATTTTACATTTAAAATCTTTCTAAATGGTATTAAGAGATGGTATTAATCAAATTAGTTGACACCCATAATTATCTACTTATCTCTGTGTGTGAAAAGTTAACTCATACATATTTAATGAAAATTTAACTTCTTCTCATAGATAAAGATATATAAATTTAAGCTACAAAAAACTCATATATATTACATGATATACGATTTCGGAGTTAAAAACTCACTATGCAAATTGTGAAATATGTCAACAACATCTAGGTAATATCTTAAAAATGATAAACACGTTACAAAGCAGATAAATATTAAATAACTTCTACTGGTGTGCACCCCTTGAAAAACGGATAAGCCAATTGTTACAGTAAAAAAATAGAAGGGATGTAGTCACAGTAGGGCATGATGACAAGCACCCCTAAGCATTAGTCTCTGTTTCTTTTGGTGACTTTTCGGTACGGGTGTAAATTGAGCATAATATTATATACTTTAGCATGTAATTAATCGTGCATGAAGTAATATAAAAAAGGAAGAAAGATGGAAAATAAAAAAAGAAAATTATGAGAAGAGATAAAATAAATTAAGGCATAGACACGACGTAGCTTTAAGCATAATTATAATTTATTGCACTGTATACGATAAGTGCTGAGATGATATTTTATTGCTTACCCACAGTCCTTGCCGTCCATGTCAAAGATCATTTTGCTTGGTTTGGCTAGATTAGAACTCTCGAAAAGATTATATTATAATTATCTTAAATGATAATGAATGTTCTCGAAATCTTTTTTCCTTTTTTTTTTAAAAAAAAATTTTGAATCATAATGTTTCAATTACGCGTGGGAAGGACTTCATTCTTTAACAAATTTAATTTGCCTAGGGTAGCTTTTGTTGGGGATAATCTGGGCATTTCAGAATTATCTAATAATCAAAAAATATACCAAATGTAAGATTTTAAGACGTATTACAGTGTAATATTTCTTAAAATATTATCTGTTTTTTTACAAGTGTAAATA
>JAODPA010003307.1:0-14072 GCA_025585075.1 Nepenthes mirabilis | reverse complement strand
TATTGTAGCATTACTGTAACAAAACGATGTCATTTGAGTTGTTTTTAACCTCTGGCCGGACTCACCCAGACCTGTTTTTATCCAATTTTTAAACCGATAAAAACTCCACCATTTTTACACTAAAATTGATATAAAATATATGAAAATATTGAAAATTAAATTTCCTAATGATTTCTAACATTAGTTTTCACCAAATCATCATAAAAATAAAACTTTAAAAATTTTCAAAAATCAAAAAAATGAAAAAAATGCAAAACAGATTCAAGGCAAAGGCTCTATGTCTCTAATACCAAATGTTAAAAATCGAACAGGTCTAATCATCTATAAAAGACCAAAATACGGAATAAAATTAAAGATCGATCAATCTCTCGCCATTGGATCCAATTTTCAAGTTACTATAATTTCTGCGAAGCTTTTTTCCTCTGGTTTGATATTGCAAGTCTTTAATTCTCTTATTGATGGTGCAATTTTGGAGAGCAAGATTTAGGGACCAAAAATCAATTGCCCCATATTTAAATATAATTTTCATCAAATTATCTAAAATGACGGTAACCATTAGAGTTAAGGCAAACGGTTACCAAATATGGACTATTAATGCTAATTGTTCATTTTTTTTTCTTTGAAACTGAACAGTCAACAGGAAGAACACTCTTGTGGGATTGCATAACCTCATTCTCTTAGGTTCTGATAAATCCATGCGTGACATCGCAACTGCAGGAGTATCAACCATTCCACCATCCTGCTCTTAGGTTCTGAAAACGGATCACCAATGCCTGCTCACTCTCAGAGACTGGACCCGATTTTACAGTCGGTAGTTGTGAAGTCATTCTCGTATTTTTTCTCCTTGCTTTTCAATTCCGTGTTTGTGTCTTCAGTGGTGGTTTTCAATAGAACAGAATCCATGGACGATGCACCATTAGGAAGTACAGAAACAGCTAGATCATCAGGCAAGAACAAAGAACAAGCAGCCAGTCTGCTCCGAATTTGCAACAAAAAGCTGTGTTCAATGTTAAAACAAAGAAATAAAATCATGGTCGAAAGCAAATTCCGCTATATCTGAGTTGTGTTGGTGAAGCATCCCACATTAAATAATAGGATCTATTGTGGTCTATGAATGTGTACAGATATGCCCTGTAAGTGTCGTAGCCTACATGTGCTCGCGAAGTTTGGGATGCCCGGAAGTTCAGTGAGACCTCTAAGTTCATTCAATCATAAGATCGACGAGGGTAACGAGTGTGATTTTGGCTCGGCCAAAGTCCTTCCCTGGTTCTTCCACCTCTGCTACGCGTCTTGGATCCCGGCCTTTATTAGGAGCATCATAGTTTCACGTGTTTACAGGTGATGTAGGATTAAGTCCCTCCTTAATGCTGTTCTTCCAATCATGCCTTGAGTCTTGTAAGAACAACAATCGATTATAATCATCAACCACACAGCCATACATGCATAAATCCCTCCATGATGGTGTTCTCCCCTAACAAGCCTTATGTCTCAGAACCCAATATTCATCATCAATCACACATATATATCCATGCATGCATTGTCTCCTTCGGTCTTAGAACTCAATCTTCATCATCAATCATTCACATCACATGCATCCACACGTGCATGTACCTTTTCTTGGATGAGCTCTGAACTGGCTTAGAATCATGATGAGATGCAGTGTTGGAGACGGCGAATTGCTAATTGATACCCACCTTGCCATGAATATACTTATGAATAAAATAAATACATCTGTAATTCCATTTAGTATTGAATTAGGGTACAAGAATAAGGCGAAAAGAAATGGAGATGGAACAAACTGATAAAAGAAATGTACATGCAATGTATATTCACATGTAATATCAAGATGTATATGTACATTCAATTTTTTTTTTTCTTTTAATATAAATATATAATCTTTTTTTTTTTTTGACCTTATATTGTTCTTAGATACACAAAATATTAAAAGATTCTTTGAAAAAATAAAAATGACTGACAAACCCAAAAACTAAAGGGTAGCCTTTTCTAATAAGCAAGTAGACTTTTCTAAGGCAGGGTAGTAAGGATATGTGACGTACCGTATTATCAATCGAAAATTCGATAGAATTTCGACTGTAATACGGACATCCGTCTAATATAAAACCTGTAAATACTCTACAAATCATACAAAATTCTACACTACACCAACACAGGACCCAAAAGAATTTTTTTTTTCCCACAACACAAGCTACAACAACTCAAAAGTCCGGACTCTATGTTGAAATAGGGAGATGCCACTAAGCCTTCGGAGTACCCTTCAAAAACCTACGGAAGCAAACTAAAGATCCACAACACAATTTCTAACTAAACATATCACCATAATTGATATACAGATAAAAAGGGTAACATATATATACAATCTTCTTGTTCCCCAAAAGAATCATCAACTAAGCCCAAAAATACAAAAATACAGTTCTTCCAAAGCATAAAAAGCATCATCTTTATGCCTAAGCTAGGTGCTGACTCTTATTCCTTCTCATCGGGTTAGAATTCGTGCTGGTCATCTGATGGGGGTAACAAAACAGTAAGGAGTGAACTAAAGCTCAACAAGATACATGCAAGATTTTATTTTCATCATGATAATGTATGCAGGAAGGAAAACAGGCATATAAGTGATTGTGCAACAAAAATATAGGAATATGCTTTCATGAAGGTTTGTTTTCAATTTTTCTTTAGTTCATTTCCTTTGCCTTTTCTCAATTATCAATTTATACTGAAAAGTTATTTCGTTTGGGAGTTCAAGGTTAGTAGACTTTACTGACAAAGGAACGGTCGGTCGTAGTCTGGATTGTGTTTACTTCTATACAATCCAAAGCCATTTCCTCCTATTCAAGACCCAAAGGCGGGCTATCTACATACAATCCCTATAAACGAGGCCGATCAGCCGCGGTGGCCCAACCGCAACTGGTTCCAAAACAGACGACGACTTTTTGTTATAATATATTAAGACATGTCAAGGCATGTCACCCGGTAACATGACGCAGCCAGGATATATGGCCAAAGTAATCATTGAGTTTTCCACTGTAATATTTTCGCATGTCAAAATTTATTATCAATAATCCTTAGTCTAAGTTTTTAGTTCCTTGTTTTGTTAGAAAATTCTATTCTTAAGTACAAACTCCTTTGTTCCCACTTTATTAGGGAATATTTCATAAGCCAATCAGTTCATAGGTCCATTGCTTAATTACAGAATTCCCTCCGTCATCATATTTCCTATTCCAAGCATGTTTCGATATAAATTTTCATATCTTTATGACCTTAGGTTCTCATATGTTTATAATTTCATGCATAATTTATCTGAAACTTTAAGAATTGAGAGTTCCTTCATAACAATTCGTATCATGATTCCAGAGCACACAAAATTAGCATATTCATAAATTATGGAATTAAATGCAATTCAACCACATTCATAAGTCGGGGTTCAATGTCCTAAACCCAATTTATGCGTAAGATTCGCAGGGAAATCGATCGGAATGCACGGGGCACTGGTTAAGGTTTCGATATGCATGAACCGCACAAAATGCGGGATTTTGGCCACCAAATTGATGGAATTTCATGCTCAAGTTATGGCTTCCGATTATCTAGTGTCAAATTATGCGTAATATTTGAAATAAACAGTGAAATCTGTCCGGGCGTGGGTTAGGGTTTTGGGTTACGAAAAACTGTTCAAATCTCGCTAAACGGACATGGAATCAAAGTATGTTCATACTAGGGACATGGGTAACATGGAATACAAATTTAATCGGATATCGGAATAAAGATACCTGAAGAAAAAACGAGATTAAAGTGTAAATAAACGAGAGAAAAGGGTATGAGTACACTTGTCTCGATCTGATCTATCACATTTGTAACTAGCACTAGCTCAGAATCGGACTCGTGGGCTTCGATTTCCTCCTCTCTCTTATTCTTCGTACTCTCTCTCTAAGGGTTTGGCTTCGCAGAAAAAATGAAAATTGCGATGCTCAGCTTAGGCTTTAAAATAGACTGGCGCTCGAGCGCCAGTCAGGCAAGCGCGCAGTGGAGGCTCTTGCCACTGGTTTTTGCGCCATAATTTAGGCTCGAGCCAGCAGCGAGTTCGGAGCCTACTGGATTTGGCGCCCACTTCTGAGCTTAAGCCCACAGCGAGCCCAACCTAAAATTTTCCTGCACTAAGACCAATTCCTTAGTTTTCCAAATCCACTTATTCCAAACTCAATTATGTCAATTATATTAACTTAATTACTAGAATAACTATATGTTAGGAACCCGTACCTTACAGGCTAACTTTTAGTATCTTTGGCATTAGGCAAGTTTACCTGGCTACATAACAATTGTGACTCTACAGATAATTTACTACTTATATAAAAAGTGATTTAGTGTTCCTATGATTGCTTGCTTGATTGTTCACTTACTTTAGCTACTTACTTGGGAACTAGCTTTGCACCTCACCTCGAGAACTCAAAGGTGCGTAGCTTGCTTCTTAAAAAGGTGTTTCTGTTCCTTTGTTGTGGGATAGTTGTTCCCTAGTCTAATCCTATAAGAAAAGTTCTCTACTCATCAACTCATGGTATTCCCCGAACCCCTAACAATAGAACTCTTAGGCTAACTGGCATCGGTTTCTTGAGGGGCCTAAAAGACCCCATTTTTTCTTTCATTCAAAAGTGGCATTTTAGCTTCTTTCATGGAACAAATTGGAGATCAAGTCTTATCAATTCATACGATTTTCATACGTCTTTTATCATATAAATAAGCACCCCTATTGCCTTTAACATGCTAGTGCTTAGATCTTATTCTCCTAACTTCGAGACTTCCTTAATGGTAGCTTTAAAAGATACGTAACATGTGTAACTTGTTCCAATGGTTCTACATGTTCAATACTTTACTTGAATAGAAGGAAAGAAGTACAGCGCAGAGAGAACTTACTCCTTCTAGAGAGAAGAACAGTTAGGAAACTCGATACTTGATGGAGGAGCGAGCTAAAGTTCTTCTACACTAGAACTCAAGTTTGTTTAGTAATTAATAGTGGGAAAGCTCTTTTAGTAAGACTAAAGTAGAGAAGAAAGGCCTTACTTGAGAAATAGATCTACAACCAAGACTCCAAACAGTAGAGATATATAAAGGGCAGAATACTTTTGCTTCAAAGCGCAGCTTCGTTTGCTAATGAGATAAGGGAGTTGGATGGCTTATTTGCTTTATAGAGAATGTATGGGGAGAGCGGCAAAGAAGTCGACAGCAGTAAGCAATTAAGATAAGATGTCGACTCGTGTACTTTAGCTTATCCCATTACTGGATATTCAGCTTTCTTTTATGTTAGTGCCCTTCGCTTTGAGTGCGCTTGTCCTGTACTTGAAGAGCAAGAGAAAGAAAGGCTTGATCATTAGACTGTCTTTAATAGAGAGAAGACGTTAGGCCGAAAAAGTAAAAGAGAAAGTCGAATTAGCACTTTCATTAGCAGACTCCGCTTTAAGAGCACGTGTGGAAGGCAACTCTGTTTAGCATTCAACCAATCCATTCAGTCAAGCTTTTGCCCAAAAGCAGCCTAAGACAGGGAGTGAGGAAAGGAGAATGCTCACTTGCACCAAGAAAGCCTGATCTTCATTCATTTAATAGGAGCTGAACTGAGACTGACTTTCAACTGTTTTTCTTTTTGATTTCTGCATATACTACTACTTTTGAGAATTTTTTTTTCTATACTGGTTTTCACTTATTGTCCAAACCAGGCCTCTTACTTAAGAGGTCAGCAGCGTTACCTAAGAATTCTACTATTAGGTAATAACCATTAAATCTCTTACTTGAGGCAATACCATTAAAAAAGGGATTTAATCGATCTCTTACAAATACAGTAAATTTAGAAGATGTTGATAAAATATATGAATAAAATAATTACTAAGCCCATAATTTACAAACAATGTCCAAATAATTAGACCATGGAAAAACCTATATACAAAATAATCAAGCTAATAGTACTCAATTACCACAAAATATATCTCTATGGCTTAACTTACCTTATACATTACCTATGAAAAATATTATTCAATCACCTCAAAAAGAACTAGTGACTTATTAGAAATGATAACTTAAAATTACAACAACCTTCAATTTCTAAACCTTCAACTTAACAACCTAATGTTATTATGAAATCACTTCATACTATAGATACTAAAAATAAAGACACCCAATCTCAAGAAGATTTACAAGACAATTTAGAAATAGATAAATTTAGAGCTCAAAGAAGATATACTCCATAGCCAAAGAGGTTTAATACTCAAAACTATTATTTTGGACCAACTCCATTTGATATTCAATATGACAAAAAAAAAAAATCAATTTAGTTTATAAATATTTAATAGAGAATCCATCAATGATTGAAAAATAAATTAGAAATCAAAGTATGAAATTTTATATCTACTCCATGAAATAGGGATGACTACAATTGTATACCTAGTTCAAAAAACATTGAAGTTGATAGCTCTTCTTCAGGATTGCCTATAAAAACTTGAGAATTTATTAATGTTAATATCTCAACAGTATTTTCCTATGGTTCAAATATTATAGTATTGTCTTCTCCGGCAGTGCAAACAATCAGAACACAGCCCTTCGCTTGCTATTTGGTCAAGCAACCTCCCCTGGAACAAGGCTTTATTACAAGATAGAAAGATTCAGAATCCTCATACACCGCCTTTAGTGTGACGTTTCCTAAATGTCCAGAAAGAAGTTGTATTATCTCCCCCACCAGATGCACAAGCTCCTCTCCTTTACATAGGGTTTTGCATGCAAATTCCTTGCCATTTGCTTTACTCTGGCATACTACCACAGACCCAAATTTCCTCGCCCAACAGCGGCTCCTAGATCATAATCCTGCTCAATCGTCATCTTCGTACCCATTCTCGTTGCAGCATCAATACAGACAGTTTTCCTCTCAAGACCTCTTCCGGGTGGATCGGAGGAAAAGCTACTCCGAGGTGGAGCAGTGAGGACTCCACTAATATTAGGAAATATAACATAACCAATATTTGGCAATATATTTGTATATTTTATTTCCCTCTGTATTTCCTACCTTATTTGGCTTAATTCCTTTTCTATATTTTTGTTTCTTTATATGGCTTCTTATTAGGCTTCTTATTTTTAGCCACTTATTTTATATATAATATTGTGGTTGAGGGTTGTGTGGAATATAACGATGAAATGAATAAACCGGTTGGCATCCACTTCTTCTTCATTTCGCTGCCTTTTCTCCCTGTTCGCCTCCGCCATCGTTTTTCTTCTTCCTCTCTGGTTTAGGTTTTGCTCCACGCAGAACTTTACATGGTATCAGAGACAATGGCGTCTCACCAAACCACTTCCGAAACTACATCGAACACAGCCAATCCATCTCTCACCCCTTCACAAGAATACATGCGTTTTCAAACCCTCATCGACCTCACAAATCCTTTTTGGTTGGAAATCGGTAACAATCCGGCCATCACTTTGGTCACCAATTTACTCACATTCGATAACTATTCAACTTGGTTCAGAGCCATGCGTCGAGCCTTGAGAGCCAAGAACAAACTTCAGTTCATTGAGGATACTATTCCCAAACCAATCGACTCAACTGATCCTCTTTTCGAAGCCTGGGGCCGATACAATGATATGGTGGTCTCCTGGATCCAAAACTCCGTTAGCCCCTCTATCAAATATAGCGTTGTCTTCGTCGATGACGCCTTTGAGATTTGGAATGAGTTACGCGATCGATTCACTCAACGAAATGGGCCACATATCTTTCAATTGAAGAAATCATTGGCCAGTCTTCTGCAAGAATAAGACCCAATAAGCATATATTACGGTAAATTCAAAACTTTATGGGATGAACTCTTAGTTTATGACCCCCTCCCGAACTGTGATTGCGGTAAGATGAAGATCCTTGCTGATTGATATCAACGCGATTGTGTTATCTAATTTTTGATAGGCTTAAATGACTCTTATGCTAATACCCGCGACTAGATTATGTTGATGGATCATCTTCCCTCTGTTAACAAAATTTTCTCTGTCATTTAACAGTAAGAACGACAACACCAGATATTGTCTATTACGCAACCTTTGAACACAATGGCCTTAACAGCCAAAAAAAATTCTAATTATCCAAAAAATGTTGCGAAAAGCACTCATCTTGTCAAGAAAGACTGGCCATTTTGTGTTCACTGTCAGATCACGGGACACTCGGTGCAGCAGTGTTTCAAAGTTGGAAACACTGATGTTCCCGTGTGTTCCCACTGTAATAAAACTGGACACATTGTGGATAAATATTATCAATTGCATGGTTTTCCTCCTAACCACAAGTTGTATGGAAAATCTGGCAACATGATGTCTTCTGCCAATCTCTCGAGCTTCAAAAACCATACCGATCAAGAAGGAGATGCAGATGACAGGGTAGCACTGACTAAAGCCCAATTCAACCAACTTATAGATTTAATTCAATCAAGGGACACGACTGTTACATCTCACATAGCCAAGCAAAACCAGCCTATATTTGACCCTCTCATCGAGTAGCCAAAGGTTGCCAATATGACAGGTACTGTCTCTTGTGTATTACTTTCTCATTAGCGTTCTGATAACCGAAAGCACATATGGATTTTGGACACTGGGGCCACAGATCATATGATATGTGATCCCTCATTATATGTTCATAAAGTCCAGATTTCATATTCTGTCAACCTTCCAGATGGAAGTAAAGTATCTGTTTCTCATATTGAAAATATTAAACTTACGAATAAAATGATGTTGCAAAATGTTCTTTGTGTTCATTCTCCTTTAATCTAATTTCTGTAAAGCAGTTGACTAATGCCCTCAATTGCTGTATGTTCTTCTTTTTTAACATTTATTTGATTCAAGACCTTACCTCTTGGACAACGATTGGGATAGGTGAAGAAAGAAATGGATTATATTATCTGAAGCATGCTGAAATACCTTCAAATATTCTGACAGTTTTTCTCCTCAAGCGTTCTCATCTAAACATGAAACCTTTCGTTTATTCTGTCTTGTCTCCAATTGATATTTGGCATTGTCGTTTAGAGCACATTTCTCATCCCAGACTTAAGCTAATTGATAATCCTCTTGTAAAAGGAGTAGTACATTTTATTAATAATAATCCTTATTCTGTTTGTCACAGGACTAAACAACATCATCTCCCATTTCTTTCTAGTACCCATAAGTCACACATCTTATTTGAAATGATTCACTGTGATATATGGGGATCTTTTGCTGAGATATCTTATGAGGATTACAAATATTTCCTCACTATCATTGACAACCTTTCTAAAAGCACGTGGATCTATCTTCTAAAACAAAAATCAGACACCAAACAGTGCTTAAAGAATTTCTACGAACTTATTAAAACACAATTTAATGTTAAAATTAGAGTCTTAAGAAGTGATAATGGATCTGAATTTAATATGGGAGAGTTTTACAGTAAAAGAGGCATAATTCACCAGAGGAGTTGTGTTGAAACTCCGCAACAAAATGGCATAGTTGAACGTAAACATCAACATTTGTTGAACGTTACCAGGGCGATTAGATTTCAGTCCGGACTCCCTTAAGATTCTAGAGTGATTGTATTCTTATAGCTGCATACATCATCAACAGAATACCAACATCGTTATTAGACAATAGGACCCCATACGAGGCTCTTTTTGGAGTTAAACCCAATTATGAAAATTTGAGAATATTTGGTTGTCTGTATTTTGTTTCCACTATCTCTCATGGGAGTACCAATTTTGACCCTAGAAGTAGAAAATATGTCTTTCTAGGTTATCCTTTTGGAATTAAATGATACAAATTGATTGACCTGAATAACTATTGTACATTTTATTCACGAGACGTCATTTTTCATGAAGATATATTTTCTTTCCGGAACGACAACATTGACCAAAGCTCAAATACCCTATCCGATACATACCCATCAGAACAATCCAATACTATGATTAATAATGAACAACTGTTCCAAACTCAACCGTGGTCGTTAAATTTGCATGATCCCTATTTAAATCCTGTAGCTGAACCAATAATTGAAGATAGTGCAGACATATCTACTGTCCCAGTTTATGATCAGTTTGGTAAAAATCCGGACCAGTTAATAGACGATTATTCAAAACACAATATATTTACTAATACACAATCTCCCACAGCTAGTCAGAAACCTGTTCGTAGAACTACTAGAGTTAGAAAGGCACCCGAATATTTGAAGGAATTTCATTGTCATCAAGTATCTCAGACTTCACTCACTCAATCAGAAGTCCAAACTTTTCGAGGTAAATCATATCCCCTTATAAATTGTATCTCAAATCAAAAACTATCTCCCACATTTAGTCATTTTTTATCCGCCATAACATCTCAGAGTGAACCACAAACATATGCTCAAGTCATTCGTAAAAGTGAATTAAATGCATTAGAACAAAATAAGACGTGGATTATTACTAATTTACCTCCTGGAAAGAAAACTATTGGATGCCGATATGTATTTAAATTAAAATTCAATAGTGATGGGAGAATTGAAATGTATAAGTGTAGATTAATAGCCAAAGGATATGCACAACAAGAAGTCATAGATTATCATGAAACGTTTTTCCCCGTTATCAAACTCATTACCGTACGATACCTCTTAGCTATGGCTGCCATTAAAGGGTGGCATTTATATCATTTTGATATTAACGACGCCTTTTTATATGGCGTTTTGGAGGAGAAAATTTATATGCAGAAACCTTCCGGCTAAACTAAGGGAAAACCCAATCAAGTCTGTAAATTATTAAAAAGCATTTATGATCTTAAACAAGCCTCTAGGCAGTGGTATTCCAAGCTATCTACATCCCTCATTACTTTTGGCTTCACACAATCTAAGGCTGATTATAGCTTATTTACAAAGGAAGATGACAAATCTTTTATAGTATTACTTGTATATGTTGATGACATTATTATGGTCAGTAACTGTTTGGATTCCATTACCTCTATCAAATCATTTCTTGATAGTACTTTCAAGATTAAAGATCTTGGTATTTTACGATATTTCCTTGGCATAGAGGTAGCGCGATCCTCAAAAGGCATACATATTTGCCAAAGAAAATATGCCCTCGACATTCTCGCTGATTCCGGTACCCTTGGTTCTAAGCCTCTTAAACTCCCGATGGACCAAAATGTGAAGTTGAGCAAGGAGACCGGAACCATCTTACAAGATCCGAGTGTTTACAAAAGGCTAATTGGAAGGCTTTTTTATCTAACCGTGACAAGGCTCGATATCTGCTATGCAGTACATATTTTGAGTCAATTCATGATTTGACCAACTTCTAGTCATATGAATGCTGCCTATCACGTTCTGCGATATCTCAAATTGAATCCAGGACAAGGAATATTATTCTCTTCCACTTCTAACATTCAGCTTCGAGCTTTGTGTGATGCAAATTGGGCTTCATATCCCGACACTAGAAGATTCATTACCGGCTACTGCCTTTTCATTGGAGATTCACTTATCTCCTAGAAGTGCAAGAAACAATCCGTTGTTTCTCATTCTTCAGCTGAAGCAGAATATCGATCTATGGCTACTACCTGCTGCGAACTATCTTAGCTACGTTACATTTTACTTGATTTGCAAGTTTCACACTCTCACGCCGCAGATCTCCATTGCGATAGTCAACCTGCTCTTCACATCTCAGCCAATCCTATTTTCCATAAACGCACCAAACACATTGAGCTAAATTGTCATTTGGTTAGCGACAAGATTCAATACAGAAGCATTCGCACCTACCATGCGACCACTCATAATCAACTTGTGGACATGTTTACCAAAATCCTGCCATCACATCGTTTGAAACTTCACTTATCCAAGTTGGGCATAATCAACATATATGCTCCACCTTGTTGGGGGTATTAGGAAATATAACATAACCAATATTTGGCAATATATTTGTATATTTTATTTCCCTCTGTATTTCTTAACTTATTTGGCTTAGTTCCTTTTCTATATTTTTGTTTCTTTTTATGGCTTCTTATTAGGTTTCTTATTTTTAGCCACTTATTTTGTATATAATATTGTGGTTGAGGGTTGAGTGGAATATAACGATGAAATGAATAAACTGGTTGGCATCTGCTTCTTCATCATTTCGCTGTCTTCTCTCCCTGTTCGCCTCTACCATCGTTTTTCTTCTTCCTCTCTGGTTTAGGTTTTGCTCCACGTAGAGCTTTACAACTAACTCTATGATTGGATGAATATGTGACTTCTACATCTTCCATGCACTTCTTTCTCAGCCATGAACTATCTTCCAGAGATAAGTGAGACCAGTTAATTGATGCTGAAGGGTACTTCCAGCTATTCACCAGAGCCTTCAGTTACTTCATTTTCCTCTCCAAAGGCACCATTAAATTTCCTCACGTTCAAAATATCCGAATCTCTAAGAAAACAAAACAAATTCAATAATATAGGGCTTCACACAAGTCTTGCATCATCCCCACCTACAAATGCGCCGACCATTATAAGAATAAAAACTTGATTAAGCTCAGTCCAGATGTCAGACCAAAGTCTATGCTAAAATCAAACAGCTATCAAGCGAAAGAAGCTTCCAGCAAGCTCATCTGCTAGTTAAGATAATGTAAGCATTCCCTTAAAAATTTCCGCAGGTTCATCAAATAGGCACCAAGTACCACACTACGCTGCTAACCGCTGGATTGCTAACTTCAGTCCAATTTTGCAATTCAGGAAATCAACATGTTCGGGATTTTTTAGGAACTAAAACATGTACACAACTGGTATAATAAAAACAAATTTTTAAATCCCTTGTCAATTGTTGGCTACCAAATACCATGATAATACTAGGAACTAAATTATGAAACTAAGTATACATAAGTTGCAATGTAATATTTGAAGTGGAAAACTCTTCCCAATTAATGAAAAAATTATGGGATAAACACCTAAAAAAATCCACTATAATAATATCCGATTATAAATATAACTTCATGCAAAATCTTTTCACTATAATCTGAGTAAATGACTGATTGAACACAATCCCGACACATCAAGTAACTCACTAAACTGAAAAAATAAGCAACCAAATAGTAATAAGTTTTAAAAATAATACTATAATAACGTATCCGACCTTAATAAAAAACAAAACTCCTCAACCAAACATTTTCCTCTTCTTTCTTTTTTATCTCTTGTTGTGGTGTTTCTTTGCAATGATAATAATTTCTGATCGCTTAAAAATCCGAAAGGGTTCTTTTATATTCTACATGGCCACTTAACCCTCTCTTGAATACCCACTTGAAATCTTCCAGTCTTGACGGTTGAGAGATTAGCTCGGGCTTGTTTCATGGAATATCTTGAGAACAGTTTCACTTAAGTAAACCTTGCACAAATATTGTGCGACCTTTAGTGAACAGTATCGCTTGAGCGGCCCTCACATGAACTGTAATGCGATCTTCAAATGACCATTCTATTAGACGTGGGACACATAAAAGAGTAACCCAAAAAACCAACACAATCAACCCGCACTTCAACACATCAAAACTCCCAGACATTTTACCAGATTCTGAATTTTAGTAAAATAGCTCTCAATCGCTACCCAGTTTGATCAACTTAATGATGAAAACCCTAAACGAATTTGCTGATCATTCTTATAAAGAGAGAGAAAGCAAGAGGCTAGGGTCAGTCAAGAACCTGTAAACGAGTAAAGCCTCGTATATTTCTTCTTCTTGCCCATTGGAAGTCTCACACGGTTCTCTGTTCCCATTCACATCAACGGGTAATTATGAAAACGAAAACACAAATCATATGATCAAGGAACGGTTCACTACCAAACACCTTCCGCCTAAAAATCTGAAATCGAGAACACAGAAACAACGATTAAAATTGGAAACAGATCTCAGGAAGCAGAAATACAATGAATGGCAAAAGGTTTAGATCAACGCAGAGTGAGAGCACAATAAGCCCATGCGATGGACAACCGTCTCACCGTAATCAGCGCGCCAGTCTCTCCTCCGGGGCCTCGGGCACGGACACAAAGAAAGGACGAGGGAAACTTAACGATAATAATTAAATTGTAAAAATTATTATTATT
>JAODPA010003296.1:0-14072 GCA_025585075.1 Nepenthes mirabilis | reverse complement strand
TATTTAGGTGATGCGTCTTGACTCTGGATTACTGTACTGATTAAGGGGTTAAGAATCGGATTCTTACATCGGGTTGATCTGATACTAGTCTAGACTCCATATTCTTGAATCTGGAACCTATGTACGCAACAAATAAACACAATGTCAAATGATAGACGAGACTCATTTCTCGGTATATCTTACGATATTCAAGTAAGTGACCTTCCTATGAAAAATGAAAGGAGGAGGATACTTGATTAATGCACGTGTGATAAATTTATGAATGGGGAATATCTGTTAGAGAGAGAAAGATGCATTTATAAGGAAAACGTCGTTTTCTTTTTATAATGCATTGCCACTCGCTCATCCTTTATTCCCCCTTCTTATTGAGTGAGGAGATATTTATAGAGTTAGAGAGTGGTTAATTTATCCTTATCCATAGAGAACCATCTAGGAACTATTTGGGTAAAGCAAGGTGGTTGGCAATATTGTTCTAATCGGTTACCGAATTTTATCTGTACTGGTAAAGTCAAAGGGCTGTTGGAACTAAGCCGCTAAATCTATTGGTCCGTTTGGGTCATTTGGGCCATCTGGATAAGTTGGGTCATTGCTTGATTTCAAGTGAATTTATCCTAATGAGCTCTTGGATTGGGTCGAACCCATTACTAGCCCTCCATACTGAAAGGCTTATATTTCAACCTTTTCGGTATGTTTACTGAGTAATGTCGGCTATTTAGAGGTGTCTTTTCAATCCATCGGTTACCTTTTATCACGTATGTGCCGTCGGCAGACGCATTAAATGTAGGCCTCGAAACTTGAACCATTCCTTAATCACCGCGCCAATTATGATTACCGACGTCGGTCATTATTACTGGGCTTTAACACGTCTTACTGCGTAATAGGCGTGACTTTTGAATTTGTTTCAAGGAGTCGTTTTGCATTACCCGATTTATTTGAATTGCGCTCCAAACCCTTTTCATTTTTTCTTCTTGCTCAAAAAATCCTTCTCATGGCGCCTGGTGTAATCGACATAGAATCCATCCTTACAGCTAAAGACATGGAGTAACTGCGCATTTGGTATAGGATTCCTTCTTCCATGGCGCACTTGCTGCCAGGTAAGGACGGAAGGGTTTGCTCTCTACCCAATAGATTTATTTCCGTTTATGAGACCCATTTAAAGGGGGTCTTTGTTTTCTATTGGTGCCAGAGCTTCATCGAATTCTTGCGGCCCTAAGGGTCCTGATCGCGTGACTGCAACCAGACATGGTACATTATTTGGTTTCCGTATGTGTCTTTGCATGCCACTAAAGTCTTGAGTTAGATGCTACCGTTGTGAAAGTGGTATTTCAATTACATCAAGGGTTAGATTGGATTTGGCTTGCCCCTCCTCCAGAGTTGGATTTAAGTGGGGGAAATCTTGACTTAACAAAGAGGTAAAAAAATTGATTCTTTTTCTTAGCAGTTCCTTCAAGATGGGACATTTTAAATGAATCGGGTACCGTGCAAGAATCATTTACTACTGAGCTGTAAACAGATGAGAAGGCATCAGTAGATAAATTGACCAACCTTATTCAAGCTGATGCCGATACCTTCCACAAAAATAAGAAAAATCATTGGCTATCTGTTGAGGCCTTCATGTGAGTGAAGTGGGAACCCTTCTCTGAAGGGGCAGAGGTGTCTCCTTTACCCAAGAGAGAACCCAAAAGATAGTAGAGGTCGCTGCATATTAGCGATTTTCTTCTGGATGTCTTCGGACCACAGGTGGCTACACCAGAGTCTTTCTTTGATGAGGACCGTGCTACCATTGAGAGGCTGGAGAGCGGAAAGAAATCCTCAAGGAGGGTGGCTCCTACCCTTCCCTCCTTATCGACCAAGGTATCTGAGGCCATCTGATCTTTAGAGGGTGGCGAGTTTTTTGCACATCTTATTTTGACCGTGGGCCAAGTCGAGGAGATTGTTGACACCATCGGAGTAATTGAAACTGCTGAGGTACATTCATCCGACATCCTTGAGCATGAGGTCTGAGGAGAGGAAGGGGTCGAGATGACTTTGGGGGCAGCTGAAATGTTATATTCCGAACCTCTTGATCTAGAGACGGAGAGGAAGCTGAGACTGATGTGATAGTCAAAACCATAGAGGTGCATTATGAGATCTGGCCCCGTGCTCCAGAGATACAAATGGTTACTCATGCTGAGGGATCTATTGAAGTGACCGACGTGTTTGTTGAGATCTGACCTCTTGTGCGTACAGTCCAAGTAAATGCTCAAGCTAAGGTACTTTGTTCTGAGCCTTTGGAGTCTGAGGTCTGAGCAGTTTTAATGGCTTTGTTTGGCAGTCCATCCTCGGAGAGTACACGCTTTGCCGAGGTATAGGCTGAATACTTTTTTTAACTAACTCGTTCCTTTTTTGCAGTTGCATGAATTGGCACGCCAACTTACCTCTACTGTTGACCGCTTAACTCGGACTTATGTCGAACAAGAGAAGTTAACGGCTGCAGAGGAGTGGGCTTCCTAACTTGAACATGAGCTTTCTGAGACCAAGGCCAAGGTATTTTCCCTTGAGGACTTGCTTAAGGAGCAGCAGCAGAAATACACTCTTCTTCGAGACTAGAACTTTGGGCTCGAGAATGAACTGAGGACCTTGATTAAGGCTGACGACATCAAGCAAGCATTGGACCGCAAGTACTGGAATGACATCAGTATTTGTTGATGCTTAATAAAGCTACTAATTTTGAACTTTTCACTTGTTACACTTCATCTAAGGAATGCTAGTACCTAGCGTCGGTCAGATGAGTTGGGCTGTCCTAGCGAGGATGAAGAGCTTTCATCGTCTTTGCCAAGGACCTTTGGGTCTCCATCGGGGTCTTAAAGAGTTTTTTTTTGTACTCGATTTGTGGCTGTTAAGACCTTATTATATGTATTGAGTTTGTTTTTTATATCTCTTTCTTCTCCTTATTTATTTGTGTGCTAGCTAGGCATTGTAGCCATTGTTACTGAAACTTAGGCCATCGTCCATGCTTAAACTATTAGCATTCAGCCCAATAAGAAGACATTATTATTTTGGCACGTCGGACCTAAGTTCTTTGATCATGGTTGATTGATGATGCTACCTCCATTCGGAGGAGGTTTTTGCATGCATGCTGTCTGAAGGCCCTTAAATTTTTAATGTTCGACCTTATGTGAGTCGCTTGGTGTCGTGACTGAGTTTTAAAGTTAGACCTTGTCCAGGCTGCTTGTGATGGGACCATGGTTTTTGGACTGACATGAGATGGCTTGAGAGATAGGTGAGGAAGATTTTACCTGACTTAAGGGTAGTCTAATTTGTGTAATTTTTGTGAAATGACAAATAAGTATACATACGTACAGTTAATAAAAGAAAAAATGAATGAAAAATTATTTTATTAATTAAACGTGATACATGGTACAAGCAGTTAAATGATGCATGCTGACTTTACCTGGGCTTGTGACATACCTGTTACATTTTTAACCTATTGGTAATACTTCTTGAGGTGAGAAACATTCCACGTCCAGGGGACAAGTTTACCATTCTCGGTTCGTAACTTGTATGCCTCATTCTGAAGAATTGTTAAGATGAGGAAATACTCCTTCCAATTTGGGAAGAGTTTGTTTCGGCCAATGTTTTTACCAGTCGTCTCTATACTCTTCAAGACTAAACCTCTAACCTCAAACTGATGGGCTTTTATCTTCTTATTATAATATCTTACAACTTGTTGCTGATAAACTGCTGTCTAAAAGTGTACTGCATCGCGGATTTCTTCAAGTAGATTGAGATGTTTTCGGTGCCTTTGAGAGTTGTTAAGTGGGTTGAAGCATTCAACTCGAAGGTTAGGTAGTCCTACATCCACTGGAATGACTATCTCGGTATTGTAACATAGGTAGAAGGATATCTCACGTGTAGGTTTCCTGGGTGTCGTCCTATACGACCAAAGAACGAATGGTAATTTATCTACCCAAGAGCCCCTGGAGTCCTCCAACTTTGTTTTAAACCCATGTAGTAGCGTATAGTTAATCACTTCGATTTGTCTGTTGGACTGTGGATAGGTAACGGAGGTATGTACTAGTCTTATTTTTAAACTCATGTAATATTTAGTGAACCGTTTGTCAGTGAATTGGGTTTCGTTGTCCAGCACTATGACTTCTGAAACTCTAAATTAGCATATTATGCTTTGTCGGACAAATTCGGTAGCTTTTTGTTCAGTTGTCTTGGCTAGTGGAGAGGCTTCCACCAATTTGGTGAAATAGTCAATTCCAACAATAATAAATTTTCATTGTCCAAACACAATAGGTAGAGGTGCGAGTATATCAAACCCCCACTGTGTGAATGGCCAAGGCGCCTGTAGGGCTTGGAGCTTTGTGTGAGGTTGACGGGAGATGCTTTCGTGAATTTGGTAGTTGTCGCATTTTCTCACAAAATCCATGATGTCACGTTTTATAGTGGGCCACTAATAATCCTGGCGTATAATCTTGAAGGATAGATTCTTTTCTCCGATGTGAGATCAACATATGCTGAGATACACTTCCCCTAGAGCATATTCAGCCTTTTCCGTCGTGAGACACCGTATCTAGGCAGTGTAGTATCCATGATGATATAATCTTTCTTCCATAATGGTGTACTAGTCTGTTATCTTTTTTATGTGTTTAGCCTCTCTAGGGTCCTTTGGTAGTGTATCGTCAATCAGATATCTCCTGTATGGTGTTATCTAATTTTTGACGTTGATTATCGACAACATTTCACATTCTAGATCATCAATGCTGGGAGTGCTGAGGACTTCTTGCATGTCCCGCACATATTGCTCTAGATCCCTGATTGCCATAACTTTTTCCAGTTGGTCAGCTTTCTCGTTCTCTTCTCTGGATATGTGAACCATTTTTATACTATCGAATGCTGCCACTAAGTCCCTTACTTTGGTGAGGTACTTGTAAAGTTGAGGGTTTGATGCATCAAAATTTACTCAAACCCTATTTATAATCAGTTCTGAAAAAGCACTTTTTGGTGCTAACGTGAACAATCAAGTTTCGACCCCGATAAATATTAGCGGAAGCAAAAATTATAAATATCTAATACACGTAAAAGATATTTAATACTAGATACTAACGAGACAACAAGCATGCACGATACAAATAATTATAAGTAATAGAGATAAAGACACAATTTTTCGGTGACGAAGTGAAAACTCGATACCCACGGTATCGAGAAAAATACTCCGGGTTTCAACGGCCAGGGAAGCAATGCACTATGAAAATCAACTTACAGACCGAGTGGTAACGACGCGCTAACCTAGTCGACTTACTCCCGTCACGTGATCCCTACCAAGGAACTCCTTGGATTTGCCCACGGCAACGGAATCGGACTCTTTCCGGTCTTCACGTCAATCTTCCCTCGAACCACTTGAATTTCCAATCACGAACGTTTCTCCTTCTTCACGAACCAACGTCTCCAACGAAGGTAGAAGGATGAAAGTTTGAATGGAAAAAGAAAAAGAAAAATGGTGAGAAAACTCTTTAAATCATGAAGCTCAAAGTTATGTCTTTTAGTTTTCTCAAGAGAAGCTAAATCAATTAAGCATGTAAAGCTTTCTTCTCAAGTTTAATTGCTCCACAAGATGTCTAGAGAGGCTGTGGCGTACTTAGGGTTTCAAGAAAATAAGGTATGAATTTATAGTGGAGCCAAAAACGCGTTCAAAAATTCTGCCCGTTGGACCGCCGCTCCAGCGGAGCTCGAGCGCGCGGCGGGCAGCCAGAGGGCGAGCAGCGAGCAGGCACCCTACTGGAATTTCGGCTCGAGTGGCTATTGAGCGACAGGCGAGCGGGCTGCATAATGGTTTTTCGGATCGAGCGGCTAGCGAGCGACAGGCGAGCGGTTTGCATACTGGTTTTTTGGCTCGAGCGGTTAGCAAGCTCCAGGCGGGCACAGGGGCAAAGCGGACATAATGGACTTTAACGGATTTTAACCCGACAACTCACAACCCGACAGAAAAACACTAATACATATGGTCACAGAATATGTCAATTAGACAAATGTCTCTAACAATCTCCCCCTTTGGCAATTCCGTGATAAAACTCATAAAATAAAGAAATACAAGAGAATCATGGGTTCAGACACCGCCGAGATAACCTACGCCTAGTGATACACAAAAAAAAATAAATAGCGATACGAGAACTGTTGAGGTGATCTGATTAAAAACTTGCATTGACAGCCTGTGGAACTTCAGTTTCCTGGTCAAGCGAGGTGAGTACCAACAAAAAAAATAATAACAACAGAACAGCAGGCATGGTACATGAACATGAGGGACAGGCATTAACAACATGCAACAATATAACATACAACAAACCTCCCCCTAAAGAGAATAAACAATACTCTCCCTCACAGTAATAATAACAAAACTCCTCCAAAATAAGCAGGGTCTCCCCTAAGCTCCCCATATCAAAGTGAATAAAGTCTCCCCCTTTTTGTCACGAATGGCCAAGGGGTAATGTATCTCACTTTTCTTAACCCAGACTTGTCTCACTGAATACATTTTAGAATTCAATCTTTTTACTTGTTCATTTAATGTTTGAATGTGATCAACAAGTTCATACATTTTTAGCCCTAGTCTTTGGTTGTACAAAGAATTCATAATGTAATAACGAGGATGAGTATAACCAACTTTGCCACACACATGACAAGTAGGCACATACTTTGGAGATTTTTCCCTATCTTTTAGACTATATAAGTTGGTCAAATGATGGGAGTGAACACTATTTTTCACATGTCGAGTTGGTTGCTTAGTGAGTTTGGATTTGTAAGCGTGTTGGTGTGAAATTTTTATGGCGGGAACAAAAATAATTTTAGGATTCACGTTATTTTGAACAATGTTTGTAGCATACCCCAAACCCTATTTATTTCCACCAAAATTTCCCAACCTGAGCATATGGTCTAATTTTGTGGACCCATTCAAGAATTATTTTAGATCTTTTCGAGAAGCCTCAAGTTCAGATTCTAAAGTTGTGAGTTGCTTAGCAAATGAGACTTTCAGATTCTCAATTTCTTGAGTTTTAGAATCTAACAAGGATTGATGGACTAATTTTTCCTGTTCCAACTCAATGACCCTACTGTTTAAGGTTTTATTTTGTTTCTTTACTTTTAAGCATACCCTAAACAGTTTATCATATACTTCTTGAAGGCCATCAAATTCAACTTCTGACTCGACCTCAGAGTTATCAGATTGATTAATATTCTCTATAGCATTATCACACATTGAGGTCATAAAGGCCATGTACTTGACAGGGCCATCTTCGGAACATTTTTCACCCTCTTCTTTTTCGTCATCACTCAAGGTCACATTAGCTTTAAAGGCTTGACCTTGTTGGCATTTAAGGTTAGGACATTCAGCCCGGTAGTGGCCAAAGTCTTTACACTCATGACATTTAACTCCTTGAATATTTTTTGATTTGTAGTCCTTGAGTTCACGTCGGTCTTTCTTCTCAAATTGAGATGACCGTTTAGAATCCACATCAATTTTGTTTGATGAAGATTTATTTTTCCTTAAAAACTTTTTAAAATTATTAACAAATAAGAAAAAATCGTCATCGCTACACGATTCTTCATCGGAATCCCGATTTTGCTCTTCCCTACTTGATTTTAGAGCAAGTGATTTATTATTCTTTGATTGTGGCAATGTGTGCTCATAAGTTTATAGGGATCCTACCAATTTTTTGATTTTTAATTTGTCTAAGTCTTTACTTTCTTCAATTGTTGCTACTTTTGGCCTAAATCGTTCAGGCAAAGATCGTAAGACTTTTCTAACAATTCTGTTCACAGGGATTCGTTCTCCTAAATTAAACGTGGAGTTTACAATATCATTTAATTGGGCATAGAACTCATCGAATGTCTCATCATCTTTCATTTTTATTTCTTCGAATCTAGTGGTGAGCATTTGTAATTTTGAATTTTTCACTAGTTTCGTGCCTTCGTGAGTGATTTCTAAAATATCCCACGCATCTTTAGACGTCTCACACATTAAAATTTATTTAAACTCATCGGGAGACACAGCCATAAAAATAGCATGTAATCCCTTACTATTCCAATTACATGCATCAAGTTCCTCTTTGGTCCATGAAGATAGGGCTTGTGGTTTGTTGCTCGAGAAACTAGTAGGTGGAGTCCACCCAACTTGGGTACGTGCCCAAACATGCTCATCTAGAGATTTTAGGAAGGCTCTCATCTGGACCTTCCAATAGGCATAGTTACTCCCATCAAAGAAGGGAGGAACGGAGAGCGATCCACTCGTGTACATCTAGATCACGGGTCGCGGATCGGGGTAAGGCTCTGATAGCAATTGAAAAAGCACTTTTTGGTGCTAACGTGAACAATCAAGTTTCGACCCCGATAAATATTAGCAGAAGTAAAAATTATAAATATCTAATACACGTAAAAGATATTTAATACTAGATGCTAACGAGATAACAAGCATTCACGATACAAATAATTATAAGCAATAGAGATAAAGACACAATTTTTTGGTGACGAAGTGAAAACTCGATACCCACGGTATCGAGAAAAATACTCCGGGCTTCAACGGCCAGAGAAGCAATGCACTATGAAAATCAACTTACAGACTGGGTGGTAACGACGTGCTAATCTAGCCGACTTACTCCTGTCACGTGATCCCTACCAAGGAACTCCTTGGATTTGCCCGCGGCAACGGAATCGGACTCATTCCGGTCTTCACGTCAATTTTTTCTCGAACCACTTGAATTTCCAATCACGAACGTGTCTCCTTCTTCACGAACCAACATCTCCAACGAAGGTAGAAGGATGAAAGTTTGAATGGAAAAAGAAAAAGAAAAATGGTGAGAAAACTCTTTAAATCATGAAACTCAAAGTTATGTCTTTTGGTTTTTTCTCAAGAGAAGCTAAATCAATGAAGCGTGTAAGGCTTTCTTCTCAAGTTTAATTGCTCCACAAGATGTCCAGAGAGGTTGTGGCGTACTTAGGGTTTCAAGAAAATCAGGTATGAATTTATAGTGGAGCCAAAAACGCGTTCAAAAATTCTGCCTGTTGGACCGCCGCTCGAGCGGAGCTCGAGCGTGTGGCGGACAGCCAGAGCGCGAGTAGCGAGCGGGCACCCTACTAGAATTTCGGCTCGAGCGGCTATCGAGCGACAGGCAAGCGGGCTGCATACTGGTTTTTCGGCTCGAGCGGCTAGCGAGCGACAGGCGAGCGGTTTGCATATTGGTTTTTCGGCTCGAGCGGTTAGCAAGCTCCAGGTGGGCGCGGGGGCAGAGCAGACATAATGGACTTTAACGGACTTTAACCGGACAACTCACAAACCGACAGAAAAACACTAATACATATGGTCACGGAATATGCCAATAAGACAAATGTCTCTAACAAGTTCCGAGTTGCTGTATACAATTAGCATTTTTGCTGAACACTCTTTGGCTAGTCGGAGTTCAGCAAGTAATGTCTCATACTTAGTGACGTTATTAGTAGTTGGAAATCCGATGGTTATTGAGTACTTTATTTTGGACTTGTCGGGAGATTTCAAGATTATGCGGGCCCTTCTTCCTGCTTTCATTGAGGAACCATCCACATTCAGAGTCCATGTTGGAGTCTTTTGTTGGCCGTCATTTCTAGCTAGATCAAGTTGTTCTAGAGTTGGGGCTGCTATTTTAATAATGAAGTCCGCTAGGGTTTGACCCTTCAAGGTGGTATTGGTTAAAAATTTACATCAAATTTGCCTAACTCAATGGCCCATTTGGCCAACTTTCCATTTATGTCTGGCTTATGCAAGTTGTATTTCAGAGGTTGGTTAGTTAGAACCACTATCTTATGTGCTTGAAAGTAAGGACGCAACTTTTGGGCGGAATAGACGAGTGCCTAGGCTATCTTTTTTGTATGTGAATAGTAGGTTTCTAGGTCTATTTAGAGCTTGCTGACATAATACATTGGCTGTTATCCGTCGAAAGCTGCTGGATTAGAACTGAGCTTAGTGTGATATCGAATACCGCTAAATATAAGTATCGTTTCTCACCCACTTGTGGGGACGTTAGAAGATGAGGGTTGGTCAGGTATTCTTTTAGTTCATAAAAGGCAGTTTTACAGTCAGTTGTCCATTGAAAATTGAAAGTCTTTGTTCCTCTCAAAGATTTAAAGAAGGGTAGGTATTTCTCTGCAAATTTTGTCAAGAACCGAGAAAGTGCCACAAGGTTCCTGTTGAGTTTCTAGACTTCCTTTACGATTCGGTGGGAGTTCATGCTGAGGATCACCTTTATTTTTTTGGGATTTATTTTGATCACTCACTGTTAGACAATAAAGCCTAGGAACTTTTCAATGGTTACTCCAAATACACGCTTCGTCATATTAAGTTTCACCTGATGTTTCCGGAGAATGCTAAATGTCTCACCGAGGTCGTGGATATGGTTTGCAGTTAATTTGCTTTTAACAGGCATATTGTCCATGTACACTTCCATACCCTAGTCAATTTGGACTTTGAACATCTTATTTATGAGTTGGTAGTATGTCCCTCTGGCATTCTTCAATTCGAAAGGTATAACCTTAAAGCAATATGTCCCTTGATCGATAATGAATGATGTATGTTTTTCATCTTTTGGGCTCATCCTGATCTGATTATATCTAAAGTAGACGTCCATAAAATTTAGTAGTTTATGGCTGGACGTAGAGTTTAATAATAGGTCAATTCTTGGAAAGGGAAAACTGTCTTTTGAGTTTGCCTTGTTGACGTTGGTAAAGTCAACACATACTCTCCATTTTTCAGTACTTTTCTTGACAATGACCACGTTAGAAAACCAGTTTCGATATTGAACTTCCCCGATAAACTTGGTATCAAGTAGTTTCTTAACTTTCTCGTGGATAGTGATCATCTTTTTAACAAAGTGATTTATTTACTTTTGTCGGACGGGTTTATGACCTAGATTTAGGCCTAATTTATGGGTCATTATTTCAGTTGGTATTTCGGGCATGTTTGTGGGCATCTAAGCAAATACGTCGAAATTCTATTGAAGAAAGCCTATTAGCTGACCTCTCAGGGGTTCAGGCAAGGTGCTTCTAATTTGCATCCACTTTTCAGGATCATTGGGATCCAAGGGAACTCGGCCTGTGGACTTGCCAAATTGGGCTTAGTGCAGGGTAGTCTCATCATGGAAGTCAAGGTCTTTGACTGGTTGGACAGGAGGCACCTGAGTGACCTAGGACAAGTAGCATGTCCGCCCGGCCATTTGGTTGCTGAGCACCTCCCCTATGCCATACGGAGTGGGAAATTTTATTTTTAAATGAGGGATCGAGGAAATTGCTTCAAAAGGGTCAAGTAAGAACGTCCAAGGATTATGTTGTAGATCAACAGGAGGCCTACTTCCAAGAAGAAAAGCATCTTGGAGACTATCCTCGGATAAGTTCCTAATGTAACTTCTAGTTGGACCGCCCTCTAGATAGATATTGGTTCATTGTCCAATCCATACAGGAGTCATTCAGTAAATTTCATTTGATTTTTTTAGTCTCAATTTAAAGTAAGCGTCAATATAAAGTAAATTTCTAGAATTTTTATTATCAATAAATACTCGTTTCAGTTAATAGTTCAAAGTACATCAGAAATGAGGGTAGATACAACCAAGGGATCAGAGTGGGGAGCAGATACATGTGTCATATTTTCATTGCTAAAACTAATAATGTTATCTTTAATTCCTACCCTCGATTTTTTGTTTACAATGACCGACTCCAGGCTATCTAGGGTGTTGTTTTTTGCTAGTCTTGTAGTTTTCATACTAATGATCGTAGTTGCGACTCGATTCCTTGGCTGTTGGGTCCCATCCTCGTCTGCTACACTAGAGGCCTGTCCGGGTCATTGTAGGAACTAAGTTAAATGTCCCTTTCTGTTCAGGTCTTCGATTTCTTTTTACAATGTCCGGCAATATTTCATGTTGTGACCTGCGGCTTTGTGATACAGGCAATATTTTGATTGGTCTCTACCACTTAGATTTTTTAGTACATTCGATCACTTTAGAAAATTTTCTTCCTTGATCTACATCAAGATGTTGGTGCCAGTGTCATTCAAAGTAGTTAAGCTCTGGGGTCTATACTCCATTTAGATGCTTGATTAAGTTCAAGGATGTTTCCTATATTCTCGGGCTTTGGCATTGTCACTGTTCCTTCTTTTTTCACCTGTTAGTCCTTGATGGAAGCCCTCCTTAAGCTTCGGCCTTTTTGCTTCAATAGCCTCTTCCGTTACTATATAAACTCAAGTAATAGCCTCGGCCTCTTTGAAAGTCTGAGGATCTTTGTGGGCCAAATTTTTGAAAAAGTTGCCCCCCTCCAAAGTTAATATGAAGGCTGAGTTTGACCTCATCCGTAAGCTTGGGTATTTGCTGGGTCTCGATGATAAATTGAGATAGGAAGCTCTTTAGATCCTCATTTGGTCCTTGCTTAATGCAGGTAAGGTTCCATGGTTGTTTCTCATCTCTTTGGCTGGAGGCAAACCGGGAGAGGTAGTGGTCAGCTAGTTCACTGAACAACTGGATAGAATTTGGTGATAATCGGTAAAATCAAATTCAGGCATTACCTTTGAGAGTCAAGGGAAAGCACTGGTACATCGTCGCTTTCTCTAGGCTATAGAAAATCAGGAGAGTACGAAAGTGATCAAGATGATCTATGAGATCGGTACTTTCGTCATAAAAATCTAGAGCCAGCATCTTAAACTTATGAGGGAGCGGCCTTATTTTGATCTCCATTGTAAATGGAGATCTCCTCAAATCCGTTGAATGCCCTTCGGCATTCTCTCTGAACATGTGTTGCCAAATTTTTTTCACTTTATACTTCACTCGAGGAGGGGCGGTAGATCTCTTTGTGTTAAGGTAAGTTCTCAATTCCGTATGGTCATCTCCTTGATATTGGGAAAGGTGGTTGTTTTTGGTTGTCGATTGAATGTTATAGGAGGCCCCCTCCTATTGTGGAGGCTTACGATAGTCATGAAAGTAATGAGGATTTCATTGCTCCGGACTCTCATCCTACGATCTGGGGCCCAGCCGGCCCTCCAACTGCAATCGACCACAATCGCTTGAGGCCACCATGGCCTGCTCATCCGGCTGGTGAGTTCTCTTGACTGGGTGCCTCCTTATATGACTCCTTTTCTTTGAAGTCGGAGTGTGGGCTGTCGAAGGAGCCCCCAGCCTCTGATGATCCCTTTGTGCGCAGAGGTTCTAAAGCATTTCAACTATGTTGTCGATCCGGGCATTGATCTTATGCATGAAGAGTGCCTGCTGGTTCTCTCCATGGTTACTTGTGGGGAGGTCATTGCCAGAGGCGATGATTTCCCTGATAGGGGTACTCGCTTGAGTCCTAGTGTTAATCATTTCTTCTTTGGCAGTAGTAGATGGATTTTTTATCGTTTTTACTGACGACACCAATGATGCGTGCCGACTCCAGATTATTGTATGGATTAAGGAGTTAAGAATCAGATCATTATATTGGGTTGAGTTGACACTAGTCCGGACTTCGTATTCTTAAATTTGGAGTTTTCGTAACACAACAAATAATACGAGGTCAAATAACAGATAAGACTCACTTCTTAGTTGTCCTCCGACATTCAAATCAGTGATCTTTCTATGAAAAATAAAAGAGGAGGATATATGATCAATGCACGTGTGGTAAATTTAAGAATATGGAGTGTCTTTTAGAGAAAGATGCAATTATGAGGAAAGTGTCTTTTTCTTTTTATAATTCATTGCCACTCTCTCACCCTCATTCTCATTTCTTAATAAGTGAGGGGATATTTATAGAGTTGGAGAGTGGTTAATTCATTCTTATCTACAAAGAACCGTCAACAGAATTGTTTTGGTAAGGTGAGATGGTTAGCAATGTTGTTTCGACTAGTTACCGAATTTCAACTATACTTGCAAAGTCAAGGGGCCGCTATAATTGAGTTGTTAAATTTATTAGTCCATTTGGGCCATTTGAGCCATTTGGACATGTTGGGTTGTTGCTTGATTCCGAGTGAATTTATCCCAATGGGCTTTTGGATTGGGCTGAATCCATCATTAGGTAATATTTTAACATCTATATTATGATTTTTAAAATAT
>JAODPA010003285.1:0-14073 GCA_025585075.1 Nepenthes mirabilis | reverse complement strand
ATCATTTACGGGTTAAAAGTAATGTTTGACTTTATCTATAGTGTTACATATATGACAATCTATCTATAAATTTTTAATATTAATGTAAGACCTTTGGTTATTTGGAAACATACATAACTCGATTTCTAATTATTCGCTTATTTGTTGACAAGGCCCTACTAATATTTGATCCATAAGAATTTACATGATTTGAGCATTTTTTAATAGTGCATTATTAGAGGAAGAAACCGAATTGTTAGCTTGAAAATTTATGCATAAACGATATACAAATTGTGTGACTTTGCATTTGATTTTGATCATGTACTTCCAACATTATTTTGATATAAATTAGATGTTTTATTATAAAAATTTGTACACCTTATTGAGCCATTAGCTCACTACTATTTTGATTTTTACTTACCTTCTAGATTAAATGGCTCAAGACAATTTTACATGTGATAGAAGAACCGAAAGGACTATTCTTAGATTAGAAATAGCATGTGTGATTTTCAAATGACACATTTTTAGTATTAGAACAGTATATTTAGGACATTTATTTGCTTCACCTGAATGGTCATATATAAATCATTATCATGATGCGGTGTTCGTAATTTAATGGGATTTTTGACTTGTCCAGTGAGATGTCAAAGTTACGAATTTGTTTATTCTAATTCTAATATGGAAATGTCTCCTTACACACGTGTTAAGGTTGTTATATGATTGATAATTGGAGCCACTTATGACATGGCCATTCAAGTCCTATGATTAATATTATTCTTTTTCATCTTAGTTGGTTGATGGTAGTTGACATCTAATACAGGTTCACATCTGATGTTTATTTGATATTTTAAAATTTTGTCGAAAAATTTTTAAATTTGAAATAAATTAAGATAATAATTGGATTAATATAAAATGAATTCATCTTTTGGGATCGAAGATGTGAAGATTAGCATGGTGTACTGCTCCTGTTTGAACCGGTCAAGAAGGTACATCGCATAAGTGCCTCAATTTCCCTTACAAGATTTCTACACTCTTCGGTGTTATGATCCGTGCTCCTATGGAAGAGATAGTACTTAGTTTAATCCAGTGACTTTGGGTTGCAGACCAATTTTGGCCATATGAGAAAATGCTCATCCTTGATCTACATCAATATGTTTTGTCCAAGTTTTATTGAGAGGCATGGGGCTTGGGCATAGAGCCCTCAGAGTAAGTTGGTCGGGCTGTGGTTTTGGTGGGGATCTACTTTCATTGCCACCAACATTCTTTTTCTGCCTTTGTCCAAATTTGGTATTATTGGGCAAGTCCTAATGACATTCTATCATCCGTGCTTTGTTAGCCTCCTCAGCAAAGGCTTTCAACTTGGCAGGTGCTTCTAATTCTGCAAAGCTTTTGGGCAATTGCAAGTGCACACATTTGTAGAGTGTTCCTAGTTGCAATGCCCCAATGAAAGATGTTATCTTTGTGTTGTCTGTGAGGTTTAGGATTCCCCTCGCCTCAGCATTGAAGTGCACCAGATGTTCATTCAACCTTTCACTTGGCATTTGATGAATACTAGCCAAGTTTTAAGGGTGCTTCCCTTCTCTTTAGCTAGAAGCAAAGTACATCATAAAGGATCAAAAAAGTTGCTGGAAAGTGCCAACTGAGCTAGGCTTTAACTAGTAAAATCATATTCGAGCATCCACTATTAACTTCATTAAAAAATGCAAACACATGGCAGGGTCTCCAAGACCCAAATTACGTAACTAAGTGCAGAAATTATTTAGGTGATCTTGCAAGTTAACACTTCTATCATAAGGCTCTAGGATTATTATTTTAAACTTTCTAGGGAGGGGATGCTCTAGGACCTCCTTCATAAAAGGTGACCCTCATATGCAGTATATGCATCCTATACCAAATCCTTGAAATGCTATTGTTCAAGTTTCTGGATTCGCTCTTCCATATTAGTTGAGGATGCCAACCTTCGAGCATTCAAAAAGGTTCATAGTTTTGTATGACCTACAGAGACTTGTTGGATTGGAGGTGTGCTACCATCCATTCCCTCCTCAAGTTGATTACTTGACATCCATCTAGTTATAGGTTTGCATCTTTCTACTAAGGAGATGAAGTTTCAGAAGGATGGTCACCAATATTGGGACGATGCTTAGAATTTGTTGGTGGACAATGGGCAGCCTACTAACAAGAAAGTAAGAACAATCGTAGTTGGCAGAAATGGGCAGCCAATTGATAAAAGCACACACGCACTATGAAGTAAACGCAAGAGAAGAGAAATGAACACCAAATATTTTATGTGGAAAACCCCTATCAAGTAAGGAAAAAATCACGGGACATTTATCCACAAACCGATTTCACTATGTATGAGGTTGGAAATAATATCCCACAATTACACTGGCACAACAGAAAAGAAGACTAAAGAACAGAGTATAAGTAATACAAAAACACACTTTGTTTGCTCTCTACTCTCTCTCTTTTCTTCCTTGTCTTTTGCTTTTTCTCTTTTGCACCCTTTCTTTCCCTTCACACACCCTTAAAATAATAGACGCAATATTCAGCAAATCAGATGAATGTTCTTTATTCCCTGATAAAATCTGTCTTTACTAATAATATGAATATGCTCTGTACAAAAATGGTTCCTATAAAATCGTCTGAGATCACATACGCTCAGAGGATATTCTAAACTAGCACCATTCTGGATTTTCTGACGGACGACCAACATTTCAATGCCCGCGTTCTTTAGAAGATCGGTCAACGCCCATTGACCGTCCTTTCCACATAACTGCCAATCCCTTCGGTGATCGGTTTGCAATCCTTCAGGGATCTTTCAACAATGCAGGGCGACTTATGCCACTCGCCGGTCAACATATTGACCAGACATTGTTACTCGTTCAATTATTTTCGGTTAACTTTGTTGACCGAAATTCCTTCTGCTTATTCACTTCGCAGTCCATAAGCTCCGTCTGAGTCCTCTGGTTATTAGGACTTTCACTTGGGAGTGACCTCCTAACAAACTTTCCCTTACAACTGTAAAAAAGTTAAATTTATTAGCCCAGCCAGCTTACAGTAAACTTCATTCTTTCCTCTCGGTAGAATTTTTGTCATCATGTTCACCCCATTCTCTTCAGTGCCAATCTTCTCTAGTGACAGCAGACCGACTTCAAGCACATCCCTCACCCAATGATATCAAACATCAATATGCTTCGATCTGGAATGAAATGAGGAGTTCTTGTAGAGATGTATGGCACTCTGACTATCACAAAGTACTGCATACTTTTCTTGTCTGATGCCCAATTTCTGAATAAATTTCTTCATCCACAACATCTCTTTACAAGCTTCTGTCACGACAATGTACTCAACCTTTGTGGTAGAAAGGGCAACACACTTCTACAACTTGGACTGCCAGGAAATTGCACCTCTAACAAACTTTACTAAGTATCCCGAAGTGGACTTGCGACTATCAATGTCTCCCGCCATATCAGTATCTGGGTAGCCCACCAACTGAGACTCGTCACTTCCAAGATACAACCACCTCTTGGGAGTTCATCGAATATATCTCATAATCTACTTAACCGTAGACCAGTGCTCCTTTCTTGGGTTTGATAGAAAACGGATGACTGTACCAATAGCATGTGCTATATCCGGCCTTGTACATACTAGGACATACATCAAGCTTCCCACAGCTGAGGAATAGGAAACGCCTCTCTTGTATGTCTTCTCTTCGTTTGAGAACGGACACTGACGATTGCTCAGCCTGTGGTGGTTTGCCAATAGAGTGCTGACAGGTTTGGACTTGTCCATTTTGAAGCGTTGGAGCACCTTCTCAATGTAACTTTATTGGGACAACCATAGTCTCCCTGCCTCCCGATCGTGAATAATTCTGACGCCAAGAATCTGCTTCGCCGGTCCGAGCTCTTTCATTACAAAAGACTGTCCAAGTTACTTCTTTAACTTTTTTATCCGAGCAGTATTCTGTCCAACAATCAACATGTCATCCATGTACAGGAGAAGGATAACAAAATTATCTTTAAAAAATCTATGTGTGAATACACAGTGATCACAAGTAGTCCACTGATACCCTTAACTGACCATAACCGACTCGAACTTTTTGTTCCATTGTCTTGGAGCTTGTTTCAACCCGTACAAACTTTTCCTTAGACGATAGACGAGTTGTTCCTTCCTCTTAACCTCGAACCCTTGTGACTATTCCATATAAATTTCTTCTTCTAATTGACCATGGAGGAAGGCTGTTCAGACATCCATCTACTCTACTTCAAAATTCTGGGCGGCTGTCAATCCTAACACAACCCTTATGGAAGACATCTTCATCACAGGAGTAAAAATCTCATCAAAATCAACTCCCTTTCGTTGACTAAAGCCTTTTACCACTAGCCGCACCTTATATCTCAGCTGCATAGTGTCCTCATACGTCTTCAGTCGAAAGACCCACTTGTTCTTTAGAGCTCTCTTCCCCTTAGGAAGCTTGGCTAATTCGAATGTGTGTTTTTCACAAAGAGAACACATTTCATCCTTCATGGCTTCCAGTCATTTCTCCTTATTCTCGTCCTCCATAGCCTCTTCATAAGTCTTAGGCTCTCCTGCATCAGTAAGTATAACATATTCATCGGGCAACAGACTGACGGATGGTAGTCTGTTTCGAGAGGATCGTCTGACAGGCAGAACCTCGGCCGGTTGTTGGATGACTTCATCCTGATCTTCATTAGATGCCATAATTGCCTCTCCATTATACTCAACCACCTCAGGACTATTGTCCTCGTCTTCCAGAGATACCAGATGGACAACTTTGACACTTACTTTGTTTGTCTGCTCGCAATCACACTTGGCCCTTCCGCCAATATCCTTGATCATTTCATCTTCAGCAAAGGTTAAGTCCCTTTACCAGACAAGTCTTCTCCCAACTGGATCATAAAATCTATAACCCAACTCATCTTCACCGTAGCCCAGAAAGACGCACTGCATCGTCTTTGGCTTCAACTTTGTCCTTTCATCTCTTGGAATATGAATAAATGTTTTATATCCAAACACCACTAGATGATCATAAGATGGCTCCTTATCCAACTAAATCTTCTCCGGCACTTCACCCTTCAAGGGTTTATTGGGCGACCTATTTATGACGTAGGCCGCCGTCTTCAGTGCTTCGGCCCAAAAGTGTGTGGGAAGTTTCGCTTCAAAAAGCATGTACCGTACTCTCTTCAGAAGTGTGCGGTTCATCCGCTCGGTCACTCCGTTCAACTGTGACGTCTTTGGTGGCACCTTTTGGTGTCTAATACCATGTAACCGGCAATAGGCATCAAAAGGCCCTATGTACTTGCTGCCATTATCACTTTTGACGACCTTCAATTTCTTCCCCATCTGATGCTCAACAAGAGCGTAAACTACTCAAATATACTGAGAACTTGGTCCTTGGTTTTCAGTAGGTAAACCCATAATTTCCTAGAACAATCATCAATGAACGAAACGAAATACTGAGCTCCACCAAATGACTTCTCCCTAAAGGGTCCACACACATCTGTGTGTATAAGATCGAGTAATTCTACATTTTGAGCGGACGAGTCTCCATGAAATGAGACTCTTCTTTGCTTGCCGGCCAAACAGTGAGGACATGTCATAAGTCCGTCCTCCTTCATTCTTGGAATAAGACTCTTCCTGGCCAAATGAGATAATCCACGTTCGCTCATATGCCCCAACCTTCGATGCCACAAGTTTTCGGATTCCTTACTGATTGCAAGATTCAAACCTCCCGCCGTTGCGGACGCATTCATTATGTATAGGCCGGAGCACTTTTTTTTTCTTGCCACAATAAGAGACCATTTGGTCAATTTTCACTCACCTTCGCAGAAATCCAGCCGACTGGCTGAAATGATATTGAGTCGGATGTCATGAACATGTCGAACATCATTTAACATTAACTTCGTCTCATTATTGGTGACCAGCATAACGTCACCTCTACCAATAATTTGAGATGTTCCTTCATTACCCATCATTATTATTCCAAAATCTCCTGAAGTATAGGATGTGAAAAATCCTCTTCTAGACGTGACATGCAATGAGGCACCAGAGCCAATCACCCAGCCTAACTCCATATCCGTCAGGCTTACGATGTTCTCGTCACATGTCAAGAAGAGATCGCCTTCTGTGACCACTGAGATTGAGGACTTCTCTTCACCTCGTCCCTTTTCTTCTTTCTTTTTTTCTGCATTCTCACGCTTCTCCTTAAAGTATTGTTTCTTGATGTGGCCCTTTTTTTCATAGTAATGGCATTCAAGGTTTTGATACCTTGACTGGGATTTACCGCGGCCTTTCTCTTCAGGCTTCTGGCTACGTCCTCTATTCCTTCCCCTAGAGTTGGTCACAAGTACCTCAGAATGCGAGGACATTGAGTCCCCTTGTGACCGCCTTGACTCATTCATGAGTAAGGAAGTAATAACCTCGTCCAGTTTGAGAGTGTCTTTCCCAAATATCAACGTAGTGACAATATAGTCATAAGAAGCTAGCACAGACGCCAGAAAAACCAACGCCTTGTCCTCCTCCTGAATCTTCTCTTCAAGAGTCGCCATCTGTGTCACAATCCAGTTGAACTCGTCCAAGTGTTTTTTAAAACTCCCTCCTTCCAGCAACCGCAGGCTATAGAATTGCTTTTTCACATACAGCTTGGTTGTCAGGGACTTGGACTTATATCAGCTCTCCAACTTCTCTCAAACCTCCGCCGGATCAATCAAGCCAAGGACCTCCTTGAGCATGTTGTCAGTCAAGCATAACTTAATAGTACAATTGGCTAAATCTCTTTTATCTTGCCACTCCTCTTCGGATAAGCTTTTCGGCTTTTCTTCCTTCTTCTTCAGTGCTTTTATTATTCCTTCTCTGATCAGAATATTTTTCACCTTCTCTTACCAGATAATAGAATTACTCTACCCGTTGAACTACTCCACGTTGAACGGCAAGTTCTTTGAAGATGACGACGCCATTAAGACTGAAAAAATACTTTTTGTGCTAACGTGAACAATCAAATTTCGACCCTGATAAAAATAGCGGAAGCAGAAAATAATAAATATTCAATACACGTAAAGAATATTTAGATCTAGATACCAATAATACTAATCAATCATGCAAAAGTACAAAAGAGCATAAACAATAGTAAAAAGACATGATTTTTGGTGATGAAGGAAAAACTCGATACCCACGGTAATCGAGAAAAATCCTCCGAACTTCAACGGCCAGGAAAGTAATGCACTATAAAAATTAACTTACAGACCGGGTGATAACGACTCGCTAACCTAGCCGACTTATTCCCGTCTTGTGATCCCTACCAAGGAACTCCTTGGATTTGCCCGCGGCAACGGAACCAGACACCTTCCGGTCTTCTTGTCAATCTTCCCTCTCTAACCACTTGAGTTACCGAACACGATCGAGTCTCCTTCTTCAATGCACCGACGTCTCCAACGCAGGTAGAAGGATGGAGGTGTTTATATGGTAAAGAGAAAAATATAGAGAAAACTATTTAGAATATGAAACTTAATATTGTAGCTTTTAGTTTTCTCAAAAGAATCAAGACCAATGGAGTATGAATGAGATTCTTCTCAAGTGGGGCACGAAATTGATCTGTCAAAAGTCCTTAGGATTCCAAAATTATAAGCCAAGTATTTATAGAAGGCTCAAAATTCGCATTTAAAAACTTGCCCGTTGCGCTCAAGTGCACAGCGAGCACACGGAGTGTTTCCAGAGAAATCCTACGTGCACTCGAGTGCGTGGCGGAGCACAACGAGCGGTGACCATTCTGGATTATGGGCTCAAGAGCGGGGAAGGCGCACAGCGAGCAGGGTTCATTCTATTTTTTTGGGTCGAGCAGGTAGCGAACGCACGAAGGGCACGGAGGCTTTAGACGGCTCGAGTGACTGGAGGGCGGAAAGGTCAATACACTAATATATAAGGTCACAAACATGACTCTAACAAAGACAAAATTCTCAACCTGTCTCTGATACCACTTGTTGGCGGACAATGTGCGGCCTACTAACAAGAAAGCAAGAACAATCGCAGTTGGCAGGAATTGGTGGCCAACTGATAAAAGTACACACGCACTGTAAAGTAGAGGTAAGAGAAGAGAAATGAATACCAAATATTTTATGTGAAAAATCCTTATCAAGTAAGAAAAAACCATGGGACATTCGTTGACAAACCAATTTCACTATGTGTGAGGTTGGGAATAATATCTCACAATTATATTAGCACAAGAGAAAAGAAGACTGAAGACCAGAGTACAAGTAATATAAAAACATACTTTGTTTTGCTCTCTACTCTCTATCATTTATTCACTGTCTCTTTCTTTTTCTCTTTTACACCCTTTCTTCCCCTTCACACATTCTTAAAATAACAGACGCAATATTCAACAAATCAGATGAATGTTCTTTATTCCCCGAATAATCTGTCCTTGCTAATAATATAAATATGCTTTGTATAAAAATGGTTCTTATAAAATTGTCTGAGATCACATACGCTCAGAGGATTTTCTGAGCTGGCACCATTCTGGATTTCCTGACGAACAACCAATATTTCAACGCCCGCGTGCTCTACCAGACCGGTGAACGCCCGTTGACAGTCCTTTTCACATGACCGCCAATCCCTTAAGTTGATTGTCCTTTCCACGTGACCGCCAATCCCTCAAGAGATCAGTCTGCAGTCCTTCAGGGATCTTTCAACAATGTAGGGCAACTTATGCCACTTGCCGGTCAACATATTGATCAGATATTGTTACCCGTCAAAGTATTTTTGGTCAACAAAGTTAACCGAAATTCCTTCTGCTTATTCGCTTCGCAGTCCATGAGCTCCATCTGAGTCCTTTGGTCATTAGGACTTTCACATAGGAGTGACCTCCCAACAAAATAACCTCCACTTTTCCACCTTTTCTCCTAGACACAAATGCTGGTGGTAAAAGGGTTTAGACACGGCTAGTGTGGGGGGCGGAACTTGGGGGTTGGCTCTAAGAGAGAGCAGCAAGCTCCCATGGCCAACTAGGGCTTAACCCCCTACCTTGTCGCATAACATTTTCCTCATGCCCAACATTTTGCCCACCTAGGTGGCCATTATATTTAAGGTTTGGGTCAAGATAGGGGGTTGGACATCCTGGGGACTCAACTGTCTAGTGAGCCAACCCTAGTCTTGCGAGCATGACCTTGCGAACCCATATCCTCTATTATACAAAGTTTTGTTTGTTTGTTTTTCCTTTTTTTTACAAAAATAAATGAGATGTTTACAAAATATTTCCCATAGAAGGCACCAAATGATGCCTACCTCAACAATCCACTTTATATGGGTCTTCTAGAAAACAAAATAATAGGGTCGAGTTCCTAATTTGATATCCTACACACCACTAACAAAGTAAAGCTCAACTAAAGGCCTTGAGAAATTTTTTAAGAAATCTTTCTGACGCTCAAATTAGTATACATTCAGTTAATTAAAAAATAATTAAAAGAGCGTTAAATCTATACAATTAAATGAGGAAAGGGGGTACAAGCAATCTTTGGAGGGTGATCTGAGTAGTGAGCCATCTTTATATTGTAGGCGATTACCTTATATTATTATTAATAGGATGATGGGAGAAAATTTTCTCTTTCTTCTCTTGCCTTTCTCCTGGGCATTCTCTCATTTTATAGACAAAGATGCATGGCCATGATGGCTACTTTTAATAGGCATGCTTAGATACATGATAAGTATTAATTAAAAGCACGTCCAAAATAGAAGTTTTGGCACTATATCTAAATTAAGTACAATTTGTCAGGTTTGCACCGCACTGGTTGATTGCATTACCCAGCCCAATCATATTCCCACAATGGTGCCCCTTCTGCCATCATGGTTCGATTGACATCAGGACACAGCACCCTTCGCACATGGTTAAGACACATCCACCTAACTGTATTCCCAAGCAGCATCTTTTAAGACCTCAACCTAGGCAGCTTTTCTTAGGTGGGATAGCTCCGGTCAATGTCGATGTTGCAACCAGCCATTATGTCAAAGTTGCTGTTGATTTGTGATCTTAGCCAATGGTTTGGACGGATAGCCAACATCATGGGTGAAATATTACGGCCTATTCAATTATATTGGTATTAAGCCTAGGTACATTATTTTGAATTAGGCCACCAATTTAGATTTCTTTATTGAGTGCATTTAGGCCTAAAAAGTCCCAGTATTAGCCCCCTAGCATCCATAGTTGAGATTTGGCCCCAGAGGCTGCACACTTATCTGAACTCCTCGTTTATTCAAACTAGTCGTTCATCTGAACTCCTGATTATTTAGCTAAAGTGGTCATTCATCTGAACTATTCATTTTTCTGAGCTCCTTGTATATTCAAACTAGTCACTCTTTCAAAATTCTCATTCATCTAAACTGATCATTCATTCAAACTCTTAGTCATTCATCCAAACTGTTCATTCATTTGAACTCTTGGTTATTTGTCTAAACTCCTCGCTCATCTGAACTGGCCATTCATTCTAACTCCTCATTCATCTGAACTCCTTGTCCATCCAATCTCAATGTTCATTTGAACTAGTTGTCTATCCGAATTGGTTGTCCGTCCAAACTCCTCGTTCATCCAAATTGGTCATCCATCCAAATTCCTCATTCATCTGTACTCATCGCTAATCCAAACTCCATGGGCCTCAATGGTGGATTGTGGCACCGGCCTACTGAGGTCACCAGTACTAGCTTTGGTGTTGGCATCAACTGACCAAGCTAGGTTGGTACGTGTCAGCCTAATGCTCTTGAGCACTTGGCACCAAGCACATTGGTGCCATTCAAAGTTGGTACCTGAGCCAAGGTCCCAAATATGGCATTTACCGCATGTTGTGCTCGTGTTGGGTTGAAGGGGCCATGCCTTATGTAAGGGTCACCCCCAAAATTTCTGGTGTAGCTTGCCACCTCCCACTATGGCCCTTGAGAGTGTATTTAATATCCCGTCATATATTTCCACTCATGATTTATTAAAGTTACAATGGAAGTACAAGATTCCATCAAATTACAAAATGATCGTCCCCAATCCAAATGAAAGGGAATCTTCCCCAGTGGTGAGTTACAGCTGTGTTTATGATGCCACTTTGAAGGTGGATGTGCATTTCATAGTTCTCCTGAATTCTCTTGGTATACCATTGGCTTAGGTTAAACTGAACATCGTTGGTTACATCGTGGCCTTATGTGTATTTTTATGCCAGCAAAATTTTTAATATCTCCCACAGAGCTGTAATAGCCTTCTTTCATTTCTGAAGTGAAAACTCTAATTGGAGGCATCATCTTTAAATCCTTAATGAAAGATGTTATCTTCGCATCATCCATGAGGTTCGGGATCCCTCTTGTTTCAACATTGAAGTGCACTAGATATTTGTTCAACCTGTCACTTGGCATTGAATGTATACTGGGAAGGTGTTAAGGAAGCTTCTCTATTTGATTCGAAGTGAACTGCATCAGAAGAGATCAGAAAAGTTGTTAGAAAGTGCCGATTAAGCTAGGCTTCAACCGGTAAAACCATATTCAAGTATCCCATTGCAACTTCATCAAAAAATACTGACACTTGGTAGGGTCTTCAAGACCTTGAATACGCAACAAGGTGCGGTAATGGTTTAAGTGGTCTCATAGGTCAACACTTCTATTATAAAGCTTTAGATTCAGTATTTTAAACTTTCTAGGGAAGGGATGGCCCAAGACCTCCTTCTAAAAGGTGACCCCTCATCCGCAGCATATGCAACTGGTATTGAATCCTTGAAAAGCTACTATTTGAGTATTTGGATTCATTCTTCCATATTTGTTGAGGATGCTAGCCTTCAGGCATTCAAAAAGGATCTCAATACTGTATGACCTGTAAAGACTTGTTAGATTGGAGGTGTGCTACTATCCATTCCCTCCTCAGATTGATTAGTGACATCTGTCTAGTTCTGGGATTGCGTTTTTCTGGTGAGGAATTAGAGTTCTTCGAATGGATGGTCACCCATCCTAGGACCGTGTCTAGAATAACTTCCACTTTTCCTACTTTATTTTCTCTTGTGCACTAACACTGGTGGAAAAAGAGTCTAGATGCAGCTGGGGGTAGGGGAATCAAACTTGAGGGTCACCTCTAAGAGGGAGCAACGGGCTCCCTTAGCCGACTAGCACTTAATGCCCTACCTTATCAAATAGCATTTTCGTCACGTCCATTTTGCCCATCTAGGTGGCTATCCTATTTAAGGTTTCGGTCAATGGGTTAGACATTCCAAGGGCCCAACTGTCTGGTGAGCTAACCGTGCTCTTGTAAGTCTGACCTTACAAACACTTATTCTTTATTATAGAAAATTTTATTTTCTTATTTTTCTTCTTTTTTTTCTTAAAAAAATAAAGGGGACGTTTACAAAATATTTTATACAAATAGTACCAAATGATGCGTACCTAGGCAAGCGACTTTATCTAGGTCTTCAAGAAAACAAAATTATTGACCCAAGTCCTTGATTCGATACCTTGCACACCACCATCAAAATAATGCTTGGTTAAGGGGCTTGCGAAATTTTTTTAGGAGATCACACCAATACTCAAGTTAGTATATGTTTAATTTGCTGGAAAACAATTAGAAGAATGGAAAATCTATGCAACCAGCTGAAGAGTGGGAGTACGAGAAATCTTTAGAGGGTGTTCCAAGTGGTGAGCCATCATTACGTTTAAAATGATTACCTTGTATTATTATTAATAGGATGATGGAAGAAAATCTTTACTCTCTTTCTAGTTTAACATCCTTTTTTTTCACTTGATTTTCTTCTAGGCGTTCTCTCCTTTTATAGACAAAGGTTTTTGGCCAAAATAGATGTCTTTTATAGGTATGCCTAAATATATGGCAAGTTTTAATTGAATGTGCATCTAAAGCAAAAAATATTGCACTAAATATTGATTGAGTATAGTTTTTTAGGTTTGTGCTACACTGGTAAATGTCACACCCCAACCCAGCCATATTCCAAGGTTTGTGCCCCCTTCAGCTATCACGGTTTGATTGATGTCTTGCTGCAGCACCCTCCACATTTGGATGAAGTCACACCCACCCCAACTATATTCCTAAGTAGTACCTTTTTAGGTCTCAATCTAGGCGACTTTTCTAAGATAGTGTAGCACCAACCGACATCGGTGCTACAATCAGTCATCACGTCAAGGTAGCTATTGATATGTGATCTTAGTTAGCGGTCTGAGAGGATAGCCAGCAGCCTTGGTGGAATTTTTGAGCCGATTTGATTAAACTGGTGCTGTGCCTAGATACATTATTTGTGATTAGAGCACCAATTTGGGTGTTTTTATTCAGTGTATTTGGGCTCGACACATCTCACTAGGTCCCAACGCTAGTAATTTAAATTACTATGATTAATGGCCAGCGATTATTGGTGGTACCACCTTCCAGTCCAAATTATAGGGTTAAGTCAATTAGGTGAACCAATCGGTAATTTATGACCCTCTTGGGAAGGTGGTCCCAAGCCTAAGGAGAGGGGTCACACACTTACAAAAGAAAAATGGCAAAAAAGAAAAAGTGCATTTGGCGAAGCCCACCAATTTATTTTGGGTAACTGTAATTTAAAATCTAGAAATTTAAAGTACTTGTTAGACACCTTTTCAAGTTCACTTTTTTTATCTAAATTATTTTAAAAGAAAACAGTTAAAGATCCATAAAACATTATATTTTTACACATTTTTTACCCAATTTTTCCTTCTAAAATTTTCAGCCAATCCAAACATCAAAAAATATTTTCTTTTAACTTTCACCCCTTTTTTAAAAAATAAAAATAAAAAAGTTACCCTTATCGTTGTCATTTCCTTCAACACTGTCAAAGCGTTGGTATTCCTGATTAGAATTTGTACTTTGAAATATCCCTCGGACATGAATAATGTCACGCTTAAATTATTGCCGCACCCATTCCTTGTCGTCGTAGCATTGGTCTCTCGCAAGTGGCCAAAATTCACATGCCCTTTTCTTTCGTTCTTTTGATACCCAGCCTACGAGAAAGTGCGTAGGCATTTTTATTTTTATTTAAAAAAAAAACTAATAAAAAAAAACTAAATTGGAAATTTGATAGAATTGTAGTACAAATTACT
>JAODPA010003274.1:0-14074 GCA_025585075.1 Nepenthes mirabilis | reverse complement strand
ATAATAATAATAAGGTAATTAATTCTTCTGCTTCCGGTCTCCGGATTGAGTCTTTGTTCGCGTTTTGATGGACGGAACTCGGGCTCTCCGGAATTCGGAGTACGGTTTTCCACGTACATGGCTGGCCTGTTTCATTTGGTTGGATGTTTCTGCTGATCTTCTCCCGGAGGGCCTTTTCTCTGTTCTTCTGGAGTGTTTGTCGCTGAAATATTGGACGGAGCTGATTTGTGATTTTGAATTCGTGTGCATTTGTTTGCTGGAGTTCTTTCTTCCGAAGTGCATTTTTTCGGAGTATATTGCGCTGATAGAGGCCGGAGTGGAAGGTTGAAGACGGAGTGTGATTGAAGCCGGAGTGTCTTTGTTGCCGGAGCGTCTTTAGAGGCCGGTTTAGCTTATTGTTGCTGAAGTAATTTTTTGTGATTGGAGCTGTTGGCTTACTAGAATCAACGTCAGTGTAATTTTTTAATGACTGTTATCATTGGTCTAGGGGTCTCCCCTGCTTTGTGTTCCTTATCCAAGTCGGCAAAACACTTGGGTACGAACATATTTTTGTACATTCTTTATACTTTTAATACAGTTAATTATTTACCAAAAAAAAAAAACTTTCTTTTCTTTTTTAATGCACTTTACTTACAAAAAAAAGTTATTTTTATTTTTTATTTTTTGGTAAGCAAGTAAATTTGGATTAAAGGGATAAAAAATTACACAATCTATGCTTAATCTCCAAGTTATTTCCCAACTTAGAGTTAAAACATAAACGCTAGGGTATACCCCAACCACCTTGGTCCATCAAATGGCACTAAAAAAACCTAAAATTGGGTCCTCCAGGAGGACAGCAGCCTACAATAATGACAAAAAGATAAAATCTGTCTTTTGTGACATCTCGGTCGGTTGCTCAAAACCATCCAGCACGAACAGGAGAAATGGTTTTGAAACACGATGCCAAACGTTTGACCACCACCATTTGCATCGGGAAGGATCATGTCCCATAACAAATCGCTCAAAGCATTCAAGCCCCACAGCATCTCGGCCAGGTTAGATACTTCCCCAAATCAGTTAAAGCACCTCGGCACATGCAAGTCGATTATCATGCATTTTGGACCAAAGCAGTAGCAGATGGCATACAATGCATTACAACCATCCTCAGTCTTTTTTTTTTTTTTGGTAAGCAAGTGTGTATTTTGGATTAACGAGAGAAAAATTTACAAGAAAATTATGTTATAACTCTAAGTTTTTAGACTTGGAGTTAAAACATAAAACGCTAGGGCATACCCCGAGCGACTAGTACATCATAGAAAACATTCAGAAAACCTCTAAGAGGATGGAACTAACAGAAAGTAGAAAAACAACGTCATTTTACAAAAGTAGGAACAACAACAGTGCTGCCCCAAACCAAAGTGCATCCCAAGAACAGGAACAGCATATCTTCCACTACGGCCTCGAGTCCAAACCGCCCCCCTTGAGTCAAATGAAGCCGGCCACGGGTTGGCAACTGAGGACCGAAATGGAAAATGGCAGTTGAAAACGCCACAGAAAAGTCAACCAGCCAAGAGTCAACACCGGCAATTGAAAGCGGCTTGAAATCGGCCACAGTAAATTCAAATCGGCCATAAGTCTGAAACGGCACACAAAACCGGCTCCCATGCGCAAACGAAACCGGCAAGCAGCCCAAAACCGATCACGATTCGAGGTCGGCAGCTGAGTTCCAAAACAGGAATAAAGCTTCCAATCGCGTTCGGCAATTGATGCAATCGGAAGCTACAGCAATCGAGATCGGCATATGGGATGCAATTCGAGATCGGCAATTCATTTTGAAGCCCAAACCGGCTCTTGAAACCAGATCGGCAATTGGGTCTTAACCTCAACCGAGCAGAAACTGGATTACGCCATAAACACAATCCATACCGGCATTTGACCCTGTGCAAACCGGTTTGCAGTCGAAATGAAACCGGCATTGATTCCATTCCGGCAAAACCACGAAGATAGAATGCATAGCCTGGGAAGCTCAATCCACGTCAGCATAGGTTTCATTCCAGCAAAGCCCAGTGCAAAACGCCATTGCACAACTGGAAACTACAACCGTGGTCTCCCTACCAGGGGTTCCCACTAGACAGATGGACTAACATCATCATCTCCAGTCCACAACCCGTACATCAGAAAGCAGGGCATTAGCCCGCGTGAAGGTCATCATAGCATCAGCCACAATACACCACTCAGATTCAGCATCAAACTGCAATACACAACACCACTACAAGTAAGCAGAAACAGCAGTAGCTGCCCCAAGAAGTCGGCATATGCAGGTTTATGCATGAGAGGTCCGGTTTTTTGCAGCTTTACGCCGCCTCCCAGAGTTGTACTGGCGCCAGGTTTCTTCATTCGGGATCTTAAGAGCATTTCCGTGTAGCCCAGCTAAAAAATCAATCTGATTACCATTCAGGGAACCCGGCCAATTTAAAGCCGAATTCAGCAAGGAAGACAGGAATCCAAAAACAACCTTCTCCTCCATTGGAGAGAATGAGGCACTATAGGTTTGAGAGGAGTCAACCGTGAAAACTAGTTGGAACGCCATCAAATAGGCTTCATTGGGAAACCCATTTTTCGCCGCATCTGGGAAGGTAGAGCGGAATTTACTAAAGTTTTCAGCAGTTAAATCCTGCCAGCACTTGTCCAGGAAGTCCTTAACAAGATTCGTATGCTCAGCAGGGGTGACTTGGAATAGTTGACGAGAACCATCTGAGTCCATAAGCTGCTGAAAAGCCAAGTACAGCGGATCCTTCTCATCAGGAACCACATCATCTGAAACAGATGGAGGGGTCTGATTTACAATGGGATGATTTGGAACCACATCCACAAACCCTCCAGATGACACAATGGGATGATCTTCATCCAAGTGATCAAAAAGGCGAGGAGAAGCCCGGCCAGCAGAATTAGACTTCAATCCATATTTCCGGGCAATCCGCGAGATAGAATCCGGAGTAATTTCAGGATCAATTTCGACTGACAAATTCGGAATCGATACCACCACACCGCTTTCATCAGCGACCACAGCAACAGGCATAGGCACAGCAGACTGCTGTATAGAATCTGGAGCTGATTGCTCTTCAAGATCCGCGCCACATTCCCCCAAACCAGGGACGGTCAAAATGTGCCCCTCAACAGAGCAATCAGACCTCATCAGAGATGAAGAGCTGCCAGGAGCATCAGACGGCTCAGCAGTGAGCAGGCCGTCCTCCAATCCAAAGACGCCCGATTGGCTACCGAGTTCACAACATTCCTGCTTCAGCAAGTCTGAAACCGCTATAGACTTCTCAGCCAGATCTGGCAGAGTCTTCTTGGATGAGAATTCCTCCACTCCCCCAGAAAACTCAGATTCAATGGCTGATAGCTCAGCGATGTCCGATTCCATTTCATCCAAATCTTTAGATGCATAATCCACTTCCTTCAGGGCAGCAGAAACATCTTCAGAGCCAGAATATGGCATTAAGGGAGGGCTAACAGCTATGGAGATGCTAGGAGCATCAGAAGAAACCACCTCGTGAGGTCCATCACCCAAACCAGAGATGTCAGGTCTGCTGCCAGAAACACTAGTTTCTCGATCTGATAGCGCCAAAACCTCCATACCCTCCGGGAAGGTAGAATCATGGACTGGCTGCTTAGCACATTCCAACTCCACTAATTCCGATTCCAAAGAGGCAAATGCCACCTTCTTCAATTTTGCAGAATTTGAACAGGAATCGAGCCTCATTGATGATACAGCCTCTGATTGGTTAGAGGCCATCAGCCTTGAGGGGGAAGACCTAAGAACATCCGCCTTACCTTTCGGCATAGATTTCGGACCATCAGCCTCCAGAACAGAGCAGTTTTGATTGGAGGAAGAGTCCATCGAGCCACCATTAGGCACCCAGTGGTACATTACTTCCACCTCAACTGACGATAGGGACATTCCATATCCCATAGAAACTCTAATCCTATCAGGAAGAGTGATATCCCGATCAACTTCCACACATATCCGTGCAGCATGCATAAAATCCAGGCGAGCAGTTCGTGGATCAAGACATTGTGGGCGTCCCACTCGGCTGGCAATCCAACTTAATCCAATTGGAGTCCAAAACTCAAATGGAACGTTAAGAAGACTAATCCATACAGGAACAATCTTCTGGGTATCCTTGTTCAGTACCATGCCAGGAGACCACCGCTTGAGGAATAAAGATTTCCTCCGAAAGGTCCAAGGACCGTGAGCAAAACAAGCAGATAAATGAGCCTCAGAGTCAAAACTGAAGAAAAAGAAACCATTTCCATTTGTGGCCACATGATTAATTCCAAAGCGCGCCCAGATGCTGCTGGCAATTGAGCGCGCAGCCAAATAATGAAGAGGCTTTCCAGAGAAATGCCCAATCAATGTGTAGCCCCAGTACTCCTGACACTGCTGGGTAACCTCCTCCGGAGGAGAACAGAGGGGTTTGACGCCATCGATGGGAGGGGAAGGGAAGTATTTTAGAGATACAAAGGGATTAACCCTACGGCTCTGTACAGAAAGAGCCCTAGAAATGGGAATGGGAAGGTTTGAGGACGAACCCGATTTCTTTGTGGTGACTTTCGCCCAAGTAGGAGGAGCAGAACCGCCTTGCGCACGGTCGGTCCGGATGCCACCTGATTTCTGGGAAGACAGGAAAGAAGCATCGGGAGCCAGGGAGAGGGAGGCAGCCGACCGCCTCAGCTTTGGAAAATCGATCGCATCAACCGGCCGCGACTTTTGGAGAACGGAGGTCGAAGGAGAAGGAGGTTCAAGAGAGACGAGGCCAGAGGGCGGACCAGAGGAGACCCCCGGCAGCCCGGCCATGGCCGGCACCGTCGCCGCCGAAGACGGAGGAGGCGCCTGGAACGAATTCGAATTTGAAATCGAGGAGAGAGGAGAGAATTTCTCTCTCAAGATTAGATAGATCTCCAATTCAACCATCCACAGTCATAATGACAACGGACATAAAGGTCACACCTCTCAGGCATACCTCATGGCATTCAGCCAAGGTAGCCATCTCGTCCAAGGCACACCACAGCAGAAAGGAAAATCCCAGACCAGTGGGAAGATGCTATCCATCACATTCAATCCCAGTTCCCAATAGGAGGAGATGAAAACAGAGATCAAAAAATAGGATACAGAGGCAAACAAATCCCATGGGAGATCTTCACCTCGTAGTGGAGTCCAATATCTCAACATTTAAGACAGAACCAGCTTCAATTCAGAAGAAAAGGGGCTCATAGACTTCAACAGCATTGGAGCATAAGCTGTACTACTGAACCTCCTCTACCACCACCAGCAGAATCATCAGGTGTTAGTTTAGCACACACGGATGATAATGCTAATTCAACACATAATAGGACTAAATGGAAGTGAAATACTAGAGAGAGAATCTCTCTCTTCTCTCTAAGGTTTCATTTTTCTCTTCGGTGTTGCGGTTTTGGGCTTTGGCGCCACCGGAGTCGGCCATGGCCGGCCTCCTGGGAGCTCCTCCTGGATCTCTCCCAGACCTCGCCCTTCCCTCTTTACCTGTTCATCCTTCAGAACCAGTAGTCTCGCCCACTTTGTCCTCTTTTGCTCAGCGACCGAAAGTTCTCCCCCTGGTTTCTTCTCCCTCGACTGCTGAGGGCGTCGTCAGCACACCTAAATCTGTGAATGTGTCAGATGCGAACATCCCATCCTGGTCTAACATAGTCCAGAACGGCGGTAAGCCTTCCTTTCCTATTTTGAAATTCTTTCCTGGACAGAGTGTGGATGGAAAAATTGCCTGTATCTCTCCTCCTATTGAGGTAATCCAACAAAGTAAGCAAGTCTGGAAATCTACATTACTTGGTTTCTTCTCTGGCAAAACCTTGCACTTCAAATCTGTTGTCCACGTTGCACGACAAATTTGGCAATGTTTTGGCATCTGCCATATTGCTGAGAGTGCAAATGGTTTCTTTCTCCAAGTCAAGATACTTGGAGATAAAACATTAATTTTGTAATTTTTTCTCCCTATAATCCAAAATACTTACTTATCAAAAAAAAAAAAGCAAATAGTTTCTTTCTCTTTCTTTTTTCTTCCGACGTTAACATAGAAGTGGTTCTGGCTAGAGGCCCATGGACATTCAGAGGTAAACCTCTTTTTCCCAAACATTGGCTACCGGGTATGCCATTGACCAATGAGAATTTCAATTCTCTCCCAATCTTGATAAAATTGCGAAATGTCCCTGTTGAATACTGGACCCCTCTAGGGCTCAGTTGGATCAGCAGTGAGGTGGGCAAACCAATTCATTTTGATGCTGTCATGGCTAAGATGGACCGTTTTCATTATGCTCGGGTTTGTGTTGAAGTCAAGCAGGATGTGGTTCTTCCCTCTAAAATATTCTTAAGCAAGTGTTTTGCTACTGAGGTGGAGTTGATTGTAGAAGTTGAGGTTAAATTTCCTGGTAAACAAGCGAGGAGAGGGCATATCTCTGCCCTGTGTCACTCTCAGTCTGCATCTTGTGTCTTGGGTAGGAACTAGGGGTCCAGAGCGACTCCTGTCCCTCCTTCCATGGATAAACGGATTGGATTTCAGCAAAATGGACCAGGTTTTGTCCCTGATTTAGGCTAACCTGATGCAGCCTTGCGTTATGAGGTTTCGGATGAATTGGTGCCCAATTTGGACCAGCCTGAGCTAGGCTTGGGCCCTATGATGGCTCCTTGTCCTATTGCCACTGACAGAGTTGAGAAGGAAAATGCTTCTTCAGTCAATATGTCTTTGATCAGCCGTTGTCCACAGGGTGGTTTGGGCGTGGCTGGATACTTTCCAATCCCACATGTCATCAATGGTCCAATTTCATCTGTGCTATCAATGAACCTTTAGATGGATGATAGGCCTCCTGCTGATGCAGAGTCAATTAGATTTCTTGATATGGTTTCTTCACCCAACCCACTTGCAGCCCCTACTGTTCAGCATGGAAAAGCTCCTGGGGTGCTGAGTCGTGGTATGGGTGTTGCTACTGAGGGAATTTCGGAAGCTGGTGCTCACCCAATTTCCATAAGGCCGTGTACTGATGCGGCCTGTTTGGAAGTTCTTGGACCTAGGGCTGCTACTATAATGGTGGAGCCATTTTTTCAGCTTGTGAAGTGGCAGCTTTGGACGCTGTCTCTTCGAGTTTGCCAACAGATTCTAAGTTGGGAGATGAACCTGCTATTGCAGCTTCCCATAGCCCTCAGGATGGCCAGTTTATCCATCATGATTCGGCTCCTGCTTTAGTAGTTGATCTTGATCTTACACCCAACGCTATCTCACGTCTCTCAAGTAAGTACTCCCTGGATACTTCATGTAATGTAGCCCTGGATGATTCTTTCCAGGTTGAGCCTGCTTCTGTGAGCCCAGGTGGTTCACTGGATGGTGGTCGGGAGGGATGGGCATAGGATGTCCCTAGGGAGGTGCAGATCTGACCAGCGACGGGAGTCCATTTGTCCCACGCTAGCAGTTCCATGATCTTGTCTTCTCTGAATGTGGAGGTTGTGGCAGCTGAGTCTATTTGTCATGATCCAATGCTTCGTGCCCTCCAGTTGTTAGTGGATGTAGAAGACTCCCTATAATATATTGCCTCCTTCACTCCGGAGCATAGGTATCTTGTGCTTGTTTTCGTGGAAAGTTGCTGGTGCATTGTAACCGAAGAGACAAAGAATGAGTTCAAACCATCCTTTTCTTCGGTTGCATAGGATCAAGACTTTTCTTCTGGTGACCTTTTTGAAGCCCTCAGACTTTTGGTGGTTGCCAAAACATCTCAACCACACATTGTTTCCTTATCTCTCGATGAGAACAAGGTAGTTTTGGGTTTCGCACTACGCTGTTGAAAACGAAGACGGTTTTCCCGTCTTATCAATATAGCAATCTCGATGACTGCCTTTGCCGACGACCTCCTCCTATTCTCTCATGCTGATGTTTGCTCTATCCGGATCCTCAAGGATTGTCTTGAGGAATTCCATTGGCTTTCCGGTCTTTCGGCAAATACTAACAAGAGCGAGGTCTTCCTTAGTTCTAAAGACCCATTCCTGAATCAGAATATTGCAAACGTCATGGGGTTCAAAGTTGGCTCTCTCCCCATTAGATACCTCGGCGTCCCCCTGATCTCTACCAGGCTGTCGACTCAAGACTGTTAGGCCCTCACTGAGAAAATTACTCGCCGCATCAAATCATGGAAGAACAGGTGGCTCTCCTTTGGGGGCCGCCTTCAACTGGTTGCCTCTATCCTCTCATCTATCCACCTATATTGGGCTTCAATCTTCATTCTCTGCCCAAATCTATTCTGAACCAAATCAACTGTATTTTGAGGCGATTCCTTTGGAATGGCTCTTTGGATGGGAATGCCAACGCAAAAGTGGCCTGGTCCGACATCTGTTACCCTAAGAGCGAAGGTGGATTGGGTCTTAAGAACCTGCAGGCTCAAAATAAAGCCCTAATCTGTAAACTCCTTTAGCGTATCATGTCTAAGGACCCTGAATCGGCTTGGTCTTCGTGGATCCACAAGACTAGAATCAAGGACCAGTGCATTTGGACCCTCAAAGTCCCTGACTTGGCCTCTTGGTGCTGGAGGAAGATCATGAAGCTTCGTACTTTCATGTGCTCGCATACTCTTAAGATCATTGGCGATGGCGTTGATACTTTTGTCTGGCACGACCATTGGCACCCAAATGGCCCCCTCAGTAGGTTATGCACGGATCGCATTCGTTCCGTTACTGGTTTATCTTGGGACAGCAAGGTGTCTCAAATAATCAGAAACAACCATTGGAACTGGCCTAACCCTTTTGATCAGGAGGTGTCTAGTCTCGTCTCAAATATGCCCCGTTATCTTCCCAATAATGAGCAAAAAGACTTCTTGAGCTGGGTTGGTTGCCCTAATGGTGTTTTCTCGTCTAAGTCTGCCTACCTCCTCTTTCACCCCCCCAAACCGAAACTAAACTGGACCAACTTAGTCTGGGGCTCTTTCCACATTCCTGCTCACGCCTTCACCCTTTGGTTGGCTATTAAAGGCCGGCTTAATACATCTGACCGTGTTCACGGTGTTCCCAACCTTTCCCCCACTTGCTCTCTTTGTGATTCGGACACTGAAAACCATGACCATCTTTTTTTCTCTTGCCCGTTCTCCTCCTCCGTGTGGACTTCTATTCAACGGATTGCTGGCATCCAGTGGCCTTACCCAAATTGGTTCCATAATGTTGAATGGGCTGCCCAAAGGTGGAAGGGTAAGAATCTCATTGCCCTCTCCAAGCGTCTTTCTCTTGCGGCCACCGTTTATTTTATTTGGAGAGAACGTAATAATCGTATTTTCGAGAAATCCTCCAACCAGAATGCTTCCCAGATTTGCTCCCAGATTTCAAATGCTGTTCGGGACAAGCTGAAGACCTCCTTGCAAGTTGATGATCGCCCTAACCATTCGCTGGTTAGGCGTTGGAACATATAAAAAAATAAATAAATAAATATAGTTTCCTTTCCACTGGCGTTGGATGCTGGCCCCTTGTTGGCCCTGTTGGTTGTGATGCTGGTGTTTTTGCACTGTGGTGTTTTTTCGGTTGGTGCCTTGCCGGGCGTGGCTCCCTGTTGCCCTGCCGGTCGGTTCTGAACCTAATGGTTGATGTTTTCCTTGTTGCATTTTGACTTGTTTGGTGTCCGCTCCCTCCTAGAGAGCTTTGTGAAGAGAAAAAAAAAACATTCTTTTTGAATTGGTTTTGCTGCTGGCGCTTTGGCTGGTTCTGTTTTGCAGCCTCCGTCTTGTGTGGGTCTTGGTTGACGCCAGGATTTTCCTCCTTTTCATTTAAGAGTTTCCTACTGCTGGGAGGTTGCTGTGCTTTATGGATCATAATCATACAGTGTGGCCTGTTGCTGCATCCTGTGATGGGTTGTATAATGATGTTGCTGGCTGTTGTTTTGATGATCTGGTCTGATTTCCTACCTGAGCGTGCATCGTCAGCCCCCCTTGTTGGACCCTATGTGGTTCGCGTGTTTGATTGTGGTGCAGATATAGTTGAAGGGGTGCTGTAGATGCTGATCGCAATCTGATGGTCTGTAGTGATCCCCAGCTATCAGCTCTGATGATCTATGGGGGTTGCAGGTCCTGTCTCCCCGTGTTTTGTCATGAGGTGCTGATGCACATGTAGTGATGCTTTGCTGATGGAGCCATTACTGGATATCTTGGTGTTTGCTGGATCTCCCCTGCTGTCTAATTGGGTGCCATTTCGTGGTGTTGCTTTTGCTGGCTGTCTGGAATACCGGCTGTCACTGGGATATGTTCTGTAGATGTGCTGTCCAATGTGTCGCGGCTCTTTCTTGAACTGCTGGTGCTCGATCGGCTGCTGGAATGCTGAATGCTGCTTGCTGGTGGAGGGATGGGTTACTGTCCTGCTTGCTGGCCGGAAGTTGCTAGAATCTACAATGTGTATTGGCCCTGCTGCTGCTCCCTCTGGATTTGAAGCTCTCCCAAATTGGGTGCTGTAGGGTTGCCGCTGTTCTGGTGCACCTTTGTGGTTGTCTACAGCTGCTTACAGATGGCGTTGGCCCTTGGGTTTCTCTAGGCTGTGGATGCTGGTATGGCTGATCTTGCTGGTGGCGCTTTGCTGTTGATGGGCTAAGGCCTACTGCTGTAGCTGTTCTGTTCCTACAGCTGCGCATAATACAGATGCTGTGTGGATGTTGTTTGGAGCTGATTTTGTTGAAATAGTTGATTGTAGGGGTCGGTGTGATTTTCAGGTGGATTATTTTGATGCACTCTTTAGTGCATTTGATCCTACTGATTTTCTGTCATTGGCCGTGATGGTGTTATCTGATGTATTTTGCTTTTTTGGCTCTCTCTTTGTGAAGTGGGGGGTTTGACCTTGGCTGTTGTAGGAGCTGCATCTCTTGTTTCCTTGCCTCCTTGCTGTCCTATGGCACTGCTGCTGAAGTATGATGAAATTGCCTATTTTCCTTTTGATGTCGGATGCCCTCTGATGTTCTGGTCTGCTGTTCTGCGGATTGCTGAATCCAGACGCTGCAGTTGGGGCCATCTGCTGGTGTTGGAGGATTTGGTAATCCTGGTGCTTCCCTCGGTCTTGCCTGAACAGAGCAATCCTGGTGCCCCTTGTGGTTGACCTCCGTTGAAGTTGGAGGTCGCTGTTGGTTGGTGGGCTGCAATTGCATATACTCACCACTGGTTCGGCTTTGATTCCCTGGGAGACGCGGATTTGTTATTAGCATCCCTGCTGTCCTGTGGAGGTGTGTTGCTGATGAATGATGAGATTGCTGAAGGGTGAGCACTGAAATTTGCAGGAATGCTGTTTGCTGCTTGCTGAAGCCAGGCATAAACCACGAAGGCATAAGGTTGCTGTTGGAGCCTTTTGTTGGTGCTGGAGGCATTGGAAATCTTGGGGCAGCTGGAATAGTTGCAGAATTGTGTTAACACTTGCATTAAATTATTTGGGCTGAGGTTGTGCAGCTGCTCTCAGCTATGCTGTCTGGATGCTGCTGGTGTTTGCTGGCCTTGAAGGTGCCGGCTGCTTGGTTTGAAGTATACATCATGTGGTTGCTGGTGCTGATGTAGCTGAATTTTCAGATCTGGTTGTTTGCTCTGCTTCTGTTGCTGCAGGCTGTTTTATTCCTAGTCTATGTTGGCTGGCTTGGTTCTTTCCCGCTTGCTGTGTGTCCTTTTGACAGTGGCGGTTTTTGAGTTAGTTTATTTTTTTGACTGGTATCATATTTTGTAGATTGTTTGATCTTTTTTTTTGTATTTTCTGATGTATTGGTTGCTCGGGGTATGCCCCAGCGGTTATGTTTTTACTCCAAGTCAAAATACTTAGAGTAAAAACATTGTTTCTGTAATATTTTTTTCTCCCTATAATCCAAAACACTTACTTACCAAAAAAAAAAAAAAAAAGCAATCTCGATGACTTTTTGGCTGGCCTCCTTATATTTGATGCCTGTAAGTTCTCTCCGTCGCTGTCTAATCGGGGAGTAAACGATGTGGACCGCAATCAGTTTTCTTCCATGCAAGATGGAACCTGGCAGTTTGCCAAGTCCCGGAGACAGCAAAAATCTGCTTCCAAGTACTCTAAGATCTCCTCAAACTCAAATGTCAACCAAAACACTGTCTACGAGCCAATTTGGCTTGAGGGTTTGCAATTTGGCAGGAATAGGAATCTCTTCAGGATTGTCTTTTTGGAGCTAAAAAATGCTGCTGGTTCCTTGGTCTTGTTTTTTTGCCCGTGAGCATTCCCAATGCTGATGGGGTCTATTTGGAGTTGTTGCTGATCTACACTTCTTTGATCTGTTTGGCTGATGCCTCACAGCTTTCTGCTGTTGTTCAGTGAAGCAATCTGGATACTGAAAGCAGATGAAGCTGGCACTTCTATGGCGTTGCCATAGTTATTGCTCCTAATCTGTTTTTTATTTCAGGGTGTGGTGGTGCAGTAGTCCGTGCACTTGGTCTGTGGCCCTGATGATTCAATGGGTTTTGCTGGGTGTTTTTGCTACCGGGTGGCATTTTAATGGTAAATGAGCTGCTCATTGCAATTGCCGCAAACATGCTGATGGTAGCTACTGCTAGACGCTGCTAATTAATTAGCTGATTTGCTACCATGTGGGTGGGTTGAATCCTCTACCACTTGAGCTGGTTTTGGGATTGGCAGGATTGGTGATCTTCCATGGACTACTTCTTTAACTATCGAATAGAGCTGATGTGGACAATTTGTTTCTGTTGGGCATTCTTTTTTTTTTTTTTTTTGGTAAGTAAGAATTTTGGATTGATGGGAGAAAAAATTACAAAATCGATGTTTTAACTCCAAATATTTTGACTTGGGAGTAAAACATAACCCGCTGGGGCATACCCCGAGCGGTAAGTACATACAGAGTTACATAACAGACCTCTAAGAGGCCAACGTTCTACAGAACCTATAGATAATGAAAAAATTACATCACAAAACAGCGGGATCAACCCACTGAACCCAAGCCAGCCGACGCTGCAGTGAACCATCAGCAACAGATCACCACTTCAGGTTCAAGAAACCACACATCCGAACCAGCTTCAGCACTGTCATTTTACATAATCATGCTACCCACAACCCAAATGCTTCCCAAGGTAACAAAAGTAGGAAGCAAATCAGCAGCTACTAGATTATTTCAGTAGCCTCCAAAAATTCCGCAGCAGGCTCAGCATCACTCATAATGAGCCAGCAACAGCAACACGGCACGAACTACCAAACAGCAGTTCAGGCTAGCAGCATACCAGTTCGAGCAGCATGGAACAGCCCCAGAGATTATCAGGAGCAGCACCCAAAATCTGCCAATAAACCTTTTTTTTTTTTTGGTAAGTAAGTGTGTATTTTGGATTTATGGGAGAAAAATTACAAAAAATCAATGTGATAACTCCAAGATTTTTACTTGGAATTAGCACACAAAACGCTAGGGTATACCCCGAGCGACTGGTACAACAGAAGGAACCAAAAAACCTCTAAGAGGAACGATCTGACAAAGGAGATAAATAGATTACAGTCATTTTACAAAATCAGAAACAAAATCAGTAACTCCCAGGTTGACGGGATCAACAGCAAACCGAACTCATGCATCAGCTTCTACTGCAACATAATATTTCCACAGCAAGAAACCAAGTCCACTATCCACTTCAGCACAAAAACCAGAAGCAGTTGCTTCACACCCACTGCCCAACGCCATCAAAAGCTGCAGCAGCTACACAGACCTGAAGAACAGCATGAGGAAGAGCAGATGGCATCTGCATCCAGAGTGGCACTCTGCAGGTACCGTGCTGAATTGCAGCCCTCCAGCAAAACTGAAGTCATCATCAGGCAATGGTCCGATCTAAAAATGGTTCAGCCAAAACTCTTCAAGCATCAACAGTAAGACCAAAGGGAGCCGGCCTCAAGACCCCATATCCATCGTGCATCAGATGGAAATGGCAGCTAATATGCCGACAGACAGCAGCTCGAAAACCGCAGCGAGGATCCTCAGCAACAGAACACGACCTAAGAATGTTTTATACAAAACTGCACCGGGAGACAACGAAGCAGGCCAGAGTACCGAGAAAACCAGCAACA
>JAODPA010003263.1:0-14075 GCA_025585075.1 Nepenthes mirabilis | reverse complement strand
AGATTTTGTTTGATTTTGTATGATGGATTATAACGCTTCCGCAGTTATTTTTGTGGTTATGCTTGGGTTCTATAGTTGGCATCTTTACCTCCGCCGACGTCATACCTGAGTTATGACGCCGGTACCACTACTAAGGTCTAGTGGAACGGAGATCCTGTGTATGATTTTAAATTATATCTATAGATGTTGTGCAGAGTTTCTTACAAGCACCTGTATTTTGTTTTCCTTAAGGTTTCTGGGGGAACTCTGCCCAATTTTCTACAAAAATTATTAAATATTAAACTATATCAGTTTATTGACGGAGGGGTTATTCGGACAATAACCCGGTTCGTCACAATAATCTTTCAGGAATTCAATCCATCGCCTCTGCCTCATATTTAGCTCCTTCTGGGAGAACAAATATTTTAGACTCTTGTGATCGGAGTAAACCAAGAATCTTTCACCATATAAGTAATGCCTCCAGATTTTCAAAGCAAACACCACTGCGGCCAGTTCTAGATCGTGAGTTGGGTAATTCCTTTCATGGTCCTTCAACTGTCGCGAACCATAAGCAATCACCCTACCGTGTTGCATTAGAACACAGCCCAATCCAGTCTTCGAAGCATCGCAGTAAACAATCAGTCCTTCTGACCCGTTTGGAATGGTCAGGACCGGAGCAGAAGTTAACCGGTCTTTAAGCGTCTGGAAACTCCCAACACAACATCTCTAATCCGGGAGATCATATTATCACAAGACACAATGTGGATTCCCTTCCACTCACTTTCTCGGCTTACAACCTTCTACAAGATTCAATTCCCTTAATCATAATCTGTGGGACTCAATTCCTTTAATCCACAATAAATCATTCCAAGTTCATAAGAGAGATTAGATTTCATATCTCCAATGATCACATATCACTTTGAAACTTTTGGGACTCATTCCCTTGCCTCCAGCACACAGATTCACATTTCAGACCTTCCATTTAAGTTTAAACATTAAACGTTATTTCAATAACAATTATGAAGGCACGACATAATACATTTCTTATTTCATTTCGGGTGAACAATCTCAGATTTCCTTTTGAACACCCGGACGCCGTACACGGCTCGATACTTAGAGGTCGGACGTCCGGTGGATTCGTACGCACACTTTGTACATGATATTTCACATTCGGGTTCGATTTAACTTAACACGATGATGGAAGCATGAAACTTCCCATTCATTTTCGGATTATCAACAACTGGAAACTTTTAAGGCTCCCGGATGCCACGAACGGGTCAAATCTTGCGGGATCCGGCATCCGGTCGATATACACGTACAATTGGGATACAGAGATTCATATTCTAGGGTCATTTCAACATTTCACAAAGGTGACAACATGCAATTTCCACCTCCGGTCTTGGGTGAACAGTAACATCGCCCACTTAGAGGGCTCGGACGCCGCGAACGGGTCGAAACGTGCGAAATCGAACCTACGGCCGACATATATACATCATTGGAACGTGGGGATTCACATTTTGAGGTCAATTTCATGATACACGGACGGGAAACAGGAAATCTCCAAATTTTCGTGGGATAGGGTTTCGGTGAAACCAAACCGGGCGAATCGGACGTGATTCGGACAAACAACCACATATTCTTGGACCTCTAGGCATGGGCTTCAAGATCCTAACATTCACGGTGGGTATCGACACAAAATACCCAACGAAATCACATAAAACATCGAAAGAGAACGAGAAGTGGGTATGAGAACACTTGCCTCGACGCGCGCTTTCACCTTTATACCTTGCTCTTGGACGGATTTAGACTTCACGGCCTCGATTTCCCTTCTTCTCTCTCTAAAATCGGCACCCACTCTCTCTCTAAAACCCTAGCCCCGTGTGAAAATGAGAGGAGAGAAGGCACGACGCGTATTTATACTACGCCTGCCGCTTGGCTGTCCACCGCTCGAGGGCACTCGAGCGGCTAGCCAGCGGGGCCAGCTTTGGTTTTTCCGCTCGAGCTCGGCTCGAGCGGCCAGAGGGCGACAGGGAAATCTGGGAGCTGTGCTCGAGCTACGGCTCGAGCGCCCAGCAGGCGCACGCCTGCTGGCCGTGCTTCCGCTGTACGAACCCGAACACTTTTTTGACTTTTCTTCCGATACTTAACCTTATTCGATCCATAGGATTAGTATTGATCATTATCATACTAATCACCTCATTATTATCAAGTTTCTAAATCCGGAACCACACAATTCTCCCCCACTTATAAAAATTTCGTCCTCGAAATTTAACGAGCCTCGAATTCCCAAACCCGTGCTGAACTCCTCAAATACTGAACTCATTTCCTATGACAATGCCTATTTTAGAAACCTCAAGCATTGGATCATTCTAATCCTCATCACAAAACAATCCCTAGCCTCTCAGAACGGCTTAACCCGGTCACTTATCGATTATTCCAACCATCGGTACTAGGAAAACCTTATATCGATTTCTAGATATTCCAAAAGCCACCCACAATCATGCTGAACATCTTCCAACTCAAACCGACACTTCAAACGGGTCAATGAACTTTCCCTTCAATTCATTCCAAGCCTCGAAAGAAATCGGTCACTGGAATCTCAACCATATCTAGAAACTTCTGGGCCACGGGCCCACAACGCTTCCACTGCGCTACTCTGATTAATCCCCAAATCATCAAATTTTGGCACAATCAAAACTATAATCATAACGATCACCCAAAGAATTGACAAGACTTTCAATCCTTACCCAGATCTCAAAATTCTGATTGCCTAGTAACCTAAAGATCCCATTGGCATATCAACGAGCCAACTGACCAAATAAGAACACGACATTCTAACACCCAGTCATTTGGACTTACTAGCAATTCATCTTTCACATCCACCATGAAGCTTCAAAGACATACAAGTCCAAGGACTCGCAGCATCAATTGCCAACATTGATGCCTGCTAACCCTTACAAGAAAACACCGAGGTTCACCTACCCATCCTTTAGACAAATCCAACCACTTGCAATATCCTAAGACCATCTTCCTCGGCGACTCAACTATACTGGCTCTTGAAATCTTAATGCCTATCCTTGAAGACAATACCTCTGAGATTTCCAAAGAAAACCTCAATGGCCAATCCCGACATACACATGGGGGTAACACTAACCTGGACTCCTCTCCCACTTATCTCAAGGGTATTACATTCCACAAGAACTTATCAGACCCATTATGGGTCAACCCAAATGTTACGAGCGCCAATCACCCTATCCGGTTACATTCAAGATGACTGTACATTTCCACGACACAAATCGGCCTTCCCAATCAGCCACTAGTTAAAATCCTAAGTTCTCAAAATCATGCAATCACAAAGTCACAAGCTTAGGAAGGCATTTTCTCAACTAAATTCGCATTCCTTTCTCACTGGAACATGCGAATTATCAGCTATCCATAATTCATGACTCAATCCTTAAGCAATCTGCACACACCATCGATATCTTTGAATTCCTCAATGAAACCACCTCAACATAGACCCAAATATGGTCGAAAGATCAAACCCATAAAATTTCATGAAACGCCAACGACTCCACAAAACCCAAACGACGTTTCCTAGACTTCATAGTGACCGTATCCTTAACCTGGATACCGTCGAGGCTACCACTCCTATTGATCCACCATTAACACGCTATGGACTCAAATCGATCTCAGAATTCATCAAGCCTTCACGATGGCTCACAGACTATGTCTATCCATCCACAAAGCCTGATCATCCAATCATAAATCTTCTAACCAGTTTAAAAATCGTGAACCACCTTATTGGTCCATCTATTTACCTCGAAGGTTCTGAAATATTCTACCATGATACCAAAGCCTATACTTACATGGCCCTGCTTAAGATCAGGTTAAGTCTTAACACTTTAACTGTCTCAAGTTCATACCCAAAATCGCACAACTCAACTATCAGGCACAATATGCTTACCCACACAATTCAGATCGACCCAACCAATCGGGTCTACAAACCCAAAGAAATATCACAACCTCGATACCGTTTGTATCAAACTTAGATCCTACGGCATTGGATTTCTTCGCTTCAAAGTCAGAGGATACAAACTATCCTCAATCCAACAACCGTACTATCTATAACTTAGATCTTAGTTTTAAAGCCTCTTCGGAAAACATGAACAATCACTTTCGTATATCCCTTGACCTTTCCGAATACTAGGTTACCCTTGTCATTACTGCCAAGCCTAGATCCTCCCAATTACATAATTCAAAACACAATCACGACATAGGTTTGGAATGCCCACAACAACATCAAATCACACTATTAAACCCAAGAACCTCACCTCTTGCCACGACAGGTGACATTAACACCTTCAGTTCGTACCTTAGGACCATGATATAAAACAATGAACCTTTTCACCGCCTGTCCAGAACCAAAGATATCCTTAAATCTCACGATCGGACTATCCACTATTGAGACACGCTCCCAAGAGTCTCAATGACACAAAACATTAATCCAAGAAACTTCCATAACACATGGGACCACATCTCTTAATCCTCGAGATCCAAGATCTTTCTCATGTCAACCAACCGAGGTCAACTTCACTTCCTATCTAGTACAGAGCAACATGCCATATCTTCTACCAGACATGGGGGTCACCGCAACGTCATCTTAGGTCTCAAAGTCCACATCTCGTCCTTACCAGGATCTTGACTGCCCAAAAGTCCAGACATTTTATTAACTGACAACCTAGGACTTCATATACCCAAACTTAACTCCGCCCAATTCATCACGATCTTTAGGTTGACCTGGCAACCCTTCAAAGCAAAATATCAATCCAAGGACTTCAACCAAGAACCGATCAAACTTAAACCTCAAACTGAAATTAATTACCCTAGGCCTCGAATCAACACTGATCAGTTCAAGGACCCAATCAATACTGATCAAATTCCAACATTAAGATGTCTCAACACATCGTCTTTCTCTTGACTACTAATATTAGTAGTCTCCATCTAGGAGCCACTACTAATATTTCTTTGAAACCGAAGCAATTCGGATCAAGCCACTCCTAGAACACAAGCTAGGACGTATAGGCTAGCCATTCAAACTAAGTCATACGCCTTTGATTACTTATTTAATCAATCTTAATCAAACCTAAGCTTCCGCATACGAATCAGATCAAACCTAAGGTATCTCTCTTTCTCTCTAATACCAACTGCGACGGACCGAATTATTTTTTCAATAAATAACCTCCATCAATGGTAACACAAACTAATAACCCATAATTAATCTATGGATTCTACAGAAAATCGGGCAGAGTTTTCTCTGTAACTGGACGAAAAATCGAAATACAACCTATTCAAATAGGTCCTGCACAAGCACACATCTATCAAAAGGCTGAACACCAAGCCTACAACACATCATACAGGATTACACACTGTCATATCATCCATGGCTCCAATACAGTACCCCTAACTACTATACTGGATCTAGAGAGATGCCATCTAATATAAAACAAAATTCATAACATCAATACAGATGTGGAAGCATACTATCATCATAAACTGTGGAAGCATAACAAATCTATAAAAACAACAACAACAAGAATGAGCCACGCAAAACTCTGAGTGGCTGTCTACAATCCGATACAACACTGAGTCCAAATCCTTCGCCCACTCAATGTCTAGCCAGTCCCTTCAAGCAAGCTTCTCCTTGCTCTAACTATCTGCGCCAGCTAAGTATTCTCATCTGAAAGGAAAACAACAACAGTAAGAGTGAGCTAACAATTCAGTAAGTATAATCATAAATACATCTCACAGGCATATACAAGAACTAGAACGGGGGAAAGATATAGGTACTCTCAATAACCATGAAGCAGGAGAAGGAACAGGAAATAACTGGAATCACTGGATTCACACGGTTCTCACGGTCACATTGATTGGTCATCATTCGGAATCACTTGATGCTCACGGGATTTTCATGATTACATCTTGAATCACTGGTTTCATATGGTTCTTACGGTTACTTCGGTTGGACATTATTCATTTTTATTATTACATCATCTTTGTGGACCCGGGCTAGTAGACCGTACTAGCCAACGATGCGAGAGAACGAGGACAGGAATGTGTTCGCTATACATTCTAAAGCCACGGCTGCATTTTAGGTCGGCAGCACTCGACCCCTGGTTGCATCCACGCAACAATCAACGAACAACTACATCTCGCTATGTAGTGTTCAACCGACACGACCCACACCCCCGGGGACCAGGGAATCCTCGTTCTTCCACGGTAGTTTCCTAAAGCGTACCACGAACATTACCTGCTCCCACGAGCGACAAGAATACGTGACCAAATATTCCTCGGGTTCACACCGCGATGGACATGGTATGCTAAAGAATACTAGCCCTATGAATCATGGTTCTAGTTTCAAGGTTAGGTTCAACACTTTGAGAGGAAAATCCACATTTGCCACACACGATCACATCTCGGAAAATCTCATTCCTAACACAACATCTCCAATCCAGGAGATCATATTATCACAAGACACAATGTGGATTCCCTTCCATTCACTTTCTTGGCTTACAACCTTCTACGGGACTCAATTCCCTTAATCACAATCTGTGGGACTCAATTCCCTTAATCCACAACAAATCATTCTAAGTTCACAAGAGAGATTAGATTTCATACCTCCGATGATCACATATCACTTTGAAACCTCCGGGACTCATTCTCTTGCCTCCAGCACACAGATTCACATTTCAGAGCTTCCATTTACATTTAAACATTAAACGTTATTTCAATAACAATTATGAAGGCACGACATAACACATTTCCTATTTCATTTCGGGTGAACAATCTCAGATTTTCTTGTGAACACCCGGATGCCGTACACGGCTCGATACTTGGAGGTCGAACGTCCGGTGGATTCGTACGCACACTTTGTACATGATATTTCACATTCGGGTTCGATTTAACTTAACACGATGATGGAAGCATGCAACTTCCCATTCATTTTCGGATTATCAACAATGGGGAACTTTTAAGGCTCCCAGATGCCACGAACGGGTCAAATCTTGCGGGATCCGGCATCCGGTCGATATACACGTACAATTGGGATACGGGGATTCATATTCTAGGGTCATTTTAACATTTCACAAAGGTGACAACATGCAATTTTCACCTCCGGTCTTGGGTGAACAGTAACAGCGTCCACTTAGAGGGCTCGGACGCCGCGAACGGGTCGAAACGTGCGAAATCAAACCCGCGGCCGACATATATACATCGTTGGGACGTGGGGATTCACATTTTGAGGTCAATTTCATGATACACGGACGGAAAACGGGAAATCCCCAAATTTTCGTGGGATAGGGTTTCGATGAAACCAAACCGGGCAAATCGGACATGATTCGGACAAACAACCACATATTCTTGGACCTCTAGGCATGGGCTTCAAGATCCTAACATTCACGGTGGGTATCGACACAAAATACCCAACGAAATCACATAAAACATCGAAAGAGAACGAGAAGTGGGTATGAGAACACTTGCCTCGACACGTACTTTCACCTTTATACCTTGCTCTTGGACGGATTTAGACTTCACGGCCTCGATTTCCCTTCTTCTCTCTCTAAAACCGGCACCCTCTCTCTCTCTAAAACCCTACCCCCGTGTGAAAATGAGAGGAGAGAAGGCACGACGCGTATTTATACTACGCCTGCCGCTCGAGAGAAGGCACGACGCGTATTTATACTACGCCTGCCGCTTGAGCGTGGCTCGAGCGGCCACCAGGCGGCCGCGCCACTGGCTGTCCACCGCTCGAGGGCACTTGAGCGGGCAGCCAGCGGGGCCAGCTTTTGTTTTTCCGCTCGAGCTCGGCTCGAGCGGCTAGAGGGCGACCGGGAAATCTGGGAGCTGCGCTTGAGCTACGACTCGAGTGCCCAGTAGGCGCACGCCTGCTGGCCGTGCTTCCGCTACACGAACCCGAACACTTTCCCGATTTTTCTTCCGATACTAATCACCTAATTATTATCAAATTCCTAAATCCGGAACCTCACAATGTCATAGTGCATTAGACAGTCCAACATCTCCATTTGCTTGACCTGCATCCTTGCGAAGACACTCGGTTGTCGACTTAGCACATCAGCGACTACATTGGCTTTACCCGACTCGTACTAAATCTCAGAATCATAATCCTTCAGAAATTTAATCCACATTCACTGCCGCATGTTCAGTTCTTTTTGAAAGAATAAATACTTTAAACTTTTATGATCAGAATAGACCAAGAATCTCTCACCATACAGGTAATGTCTCTAGATTTTTAAGACGAATACTACTGTGACCAATTCTAGATCATGAGTTAGGTAATTCCTTTAACTGACGCGATCTGTAGGCAACTACCCTTCCGGTTTTTACGTTTTAGGATCTGGGCCATTACAACCCAGCTCGAGGGTACACTCAATTGTTGATTATACATAACCTCAACGAACTAACGGTATACACATCTCCCAAATGAAATGACGAGTTCTTGTAAAGGTGAATTGCACTTTGATTATCACAAAGTGACACATATCGCTTCTACTTGAGACCAAGTTCCCAAATGAATTTCTTCATCCATAGCATCTCCTTGCTTGCTTCCGTTATAGCAATGAACTCCGCTTCAGTAGTGGAGAGAGCAACACATCTCTGCAATTTCAATTGCCAGGAAACGGCTCCTCCGATGAACGTGACTAAATATTTCAAAGTAGACTTCCATGAATTAACATCACCCGTCATATCTGCATCAGTATACCCAACCAAAAGTGGCATGTTATTTCCAAAGCACAAACACAGTTTAGAAGTTCCCCGAAGATACTTTAGAATCAACTTTACCATGGACCAATGCTCGTTACCAGAATTTGACAAGAATCAACTAACAACTCCAACAGCATAAGCTATATCTGGCCTCGTACACACCATGGCATATATTAGGCTATCCATGGCTGAAGAATAGGGTATGCTTTTCATGTATGCTTTTTCATCTTCTGTAAAATGACATTATTGATTGCTCCACTTGAAGTGATTGGCCAACGGGGTGCTCACCAATTTTGACTTTTTCATGTTGAAATGTTGAAACACTTTCTCCACATAGCTCTCTTGTGACATCCACAACTTCTTTGCTTTGAGGTCGCAAAAAATTTTAATTCTCAGAATTTGCTTCGCCAATCCTAAATCTTTCATAGCAAAGGACTTCCCAAGCTGTCGCTTTAACTCCGTGATCCGGGAGGCATTATGCCCAACTATCAGTATATCATCCATATAGAGTAAGAGAACAACAAAAGCATCCTCAGAAAATGTCTGAACAAAGACACAATGATCCGAAGTCGTCTTCTGATAGTCTTGACCCACCATGACAGACTCAAACTTCTTATACCATTGCCTTGGTACTTGTTTCAATCCGTACAGACTTTTCTTGAGATAACACACTAAGTGCTCCTTCCCCTTGACTGGTAATCCCTCCGGCTACTCCATGTAGATCTCCTCCTCAAGATCACCATGAAAAAATGCCGTCCGCACATCCATCTATTCTACTTCCAGGTCAAGAACAGCAGCCAACCCAAGCACCACTCGAATAGAAGACATCTTTAGCACTGGAGCAAATATCTTGTCAAAGTCAATACCCTTTCATTGATTAAAGCCCTTCACAACCAGTCTGGCTTTGTACCTTGGTTGTGAGCTGATTTCATCTATTTTCAGCCTGAAGATTCACTTGTTCTTCAGTGCTCATCTTCCCCTTGGCAACTTTTTCAACTAAAACGTGTGATTTTCATGCAACGATGCCATCTCTTCTCGCATAGCTTTCATCCACTCAGCCTTGTGTTTGTCCTCCATTGCTTCCTCAAAACATTCGGGCTCTCCTCTGTCAATGATTAATACATACTCCTCGGTTGATAGATGAATATAGGGTCTTTGATCTCTCGTGGATCGTCAGAGGGAATAGGCTTGATAGGCTCAACAGTATCAAGAGGAACAGCCTCTTCCTTATCTCTATCGGGCATTGTAGTCTCATGGTCTTCTTCCTTTTAGGCATGAATCCAATTTTCACTCTGATGACGGACAGGTGCCGGCGTGAGTTTTGAATCACATGCCCGACTGTCATCATTTTTGGAGGCAGACTTTGAACATTTGCCAATATCCTCTATAGTCTCATTTTCGATAAACATGACATCCCTAGATCGAACCAGCTTCTTCTCAATCAGATCATACAGTCGATATCCAAACTCATCTTTCCCGTAACCGAGAAATATGCACTGTCTGGTCTTTAACTCCAGCTTGGTCCTTTCATCCTTGGGAACGTGAACAAAGGCCTTGTATCCAAATACTCGCAAGTGATCGTAGGATATTTCTTTTCCGGTCCATATCTTTTCAGGCACTTCTCCTTTCAAGGTACCGTGTGGTGACAAATTGACGACATGAGCCACGGCCCTCAAGGCTTCCCCCCAAAATAAACAAGGGAGCTTCGCCTCTGAAAGCACACATCGGACCCTCTCCATCAAAGTCCCATTCATTTGTTCGGCCACCCCATTTAGTTGCGATGTCTTCGGTGGAGTCTTCTGATGGCGAATTCCATGAGATTGGCAATACTCATCAAAAGCTCCGATGTGCTCCCCACAATTATCACTTCGGATGTATTTCAGTTTCTTTCCCGTTTGTCTCTCAACCAAGGCATGAAAATGTTTGAAGAACATAAGAGTTTGATCCTTCGATTTCAACGAATACACCCATAGTTTTCGAGAGTAGTCATTAATAAACATAATGAAGTAAAGAGCTCCTCCAAGAGTCTTCACCTTGAACGGGCCACATATGTCGGTGTGGACCAATTCAAGGAGATCAATCTTCCTTATGGATGAATTAGTATTGAATGAAATCCGTCATTGATTTCCTGCCATGCAATGAGGAGAAGTCTTCAGCTGGGCTGTTTTTACACCCTAAAGACAATTCTTCCTGGCTAAACAGTTCAGGCCCTTCTCACCCATATGACTCAACCGTCGGTGCCAAAAATCTAAAAACCCCTCATCTCTAGCAACATGCACATCTCCCGCTGCAATCGAGGCTTACAACACAAATAAACTGGAAACTTTTCTGCCCCGAGCTACAACTAGAGACTCTCTAGTCAACTTTTGCAGAATGTGCTACAAAAGTCCTCATCATCAAGCTTGCTCGCCGAGATTAGATTTATTCGAATATCTAGGACGTGTCTAACATCCCTCAATAGCAACTTGGTTCCATTATTTGTGGTGAGACACACATCACCACAATCAACAATTTAGGATGTACCTTCATTGCCTATTTTTAACACTTCAAAATCACCAGGAGTGTATGATGTAAAGAACTCCCTCCGTGACATGACCTGAAGTGAAGTACCACTATCTACCACCCAATTTGTCTCAGGATCAGCTAGATTGATCACCTCATCCTCCTGACACACCAGCCAAATATCACTCCTGGTAACAATAGTAGCTCTTTCTTCATCTCGAGTTGTGTCTGTCTTCTTTTTATTACTCTCTACATTTTCTCGGTTTCACTTGTAGCAATACTTCTTGATGTGTCCCTTCTTTTCACAGTGATGGCACTCGAGATTTTGATACCACTATCTAGATTTGCTTCGGCCCTTCTCTATAGGTTTAGGGCCACGCCTTTTATCACTTCCCCGTGACTCGGAGACTAATACTTCGGAGTGCGTAGAAGAAGGCCCCTGTGATCGACGTCTCATCTCTTCATTCAATACCGTTCCCTTTGCTATCTCAAGGGTTACCACACTGTTTGGAGTTGTATTGGTGATAGTAATTCTTATCACCTCCCAGGAGTCTGATAAGGTAGTCAGAAGCTACAAACCCAGCAGTTCATTATCAAATTTTATACCCATGTCACTCAATTGATCAATACATCCTTGATACTCATTTAAGTGGTCGGCGACAGACAAGCCCTCTTTGTACTTCACTTGCATTAACTTCATCAAGTGAAATAATTTATTGTTACCAGTCTTCGAGGCATAAAGTGTTTTAAGTTTTAGTCACAAGGTTCTTGCATGTGTCTCATTCCAGATGTGGTTATGTATATTGTCATCCACAAATTGTCAAATATAACCACAGACTTGTTCATGCTCAAATACCCATTCCTCCTTGGACTTCGATTCCGATTTTTGCGTAGCAAATACTGGATGGTGCAATGATTTCACAAACAACAACTCCATCTTGCTGCGCCAAATATCATAATTTGTGCCATTCAAACAAATCATCTTATTTTCGACCTCCATCGATTCAAACAAGTCACAATACCCAACACGAATCAAATCTCTGAGACTACTTGATAGAAATAGACTACATATTTGAACCACGAGGAAATATGAAATCAATGATGACAAGTACACAACAATCAATCTAAGTAATAAAGGCACGATTTTTACGTGAAAATCTCCCTATGAAACGAGAGAGAAAAAATCACGGGACACAGAGTTCAAATTTTTTTACTAGCAACAGTTGATTGATTACACAAACCACAAATCTCAAGGGTCACAATCCCTTTGCTTCACACAGCCCGTACAAGAAATATAAAGAGCAAGAGTAGAGATAAAACCCGACAAATGTTCTTCTCAACAACAAGAATTTCGTTCGTATGATTGGCGAAGACTGGAACTTGATTCAAAACCCAACCGGAGGCTCAAATCTTCCTCTTCTCTTTCTCCTCTCTCTTTCTCTTCTTTTTTCTCTCTGAAATGGCACTCAAAAACTGTTCACCTTCACCCTAAAACACAAAGTGTGCATTTTATAAAATTCGACGCGGGCTCGAGCGCCCGTTGAGCGTGCATCGGGCACAGGCCTGTGCTCAAGCGCCATTTGGGCCCATATCGAGCGCCATGCTACTAGAATTTGGGCTCAAGCGGCATTTAGGCGAGAAGCGAGTGCCATGCTACTGGAATTTGGGCTCGAGTGGCATTTAGGCGAGAAGCGAGTGGGGGCTTACTGAAAAACGCGCTTGAGCATCCAACAAGCACAACTCGAGCGTTCCTCATGCGGTGAGGATATTTGCCGCCATCCGCCACATCAAGTGGGTATGGGCCCACACGAGAGTGACCCATAACCCAACAGGTCGTACATTTGAGTTTTTGATGAATCAATGAAAAATCTTATTAGACGCAAGAATTCAAATACATGATGTTGACAAGCACCATGCAAATCTTTGAAGCTTTTTAATCACTTACAAAAAGTTCCATCGCATAGTTGCGAAAAGCTCATGATTTAATATTGAAGGTAATTTGTCCTAGGTAGGGGAAAAATTTTTTGGGAATTCTCTCTCCATCTTTACCGTAAGTGAAAATAGATTTGAGTTTTAAAAAATTTAAATGCATTTTTGTTTTATCTTTCAAAGAAAATGGAAGCTAATGGGTATGGAATCTACAAGTCTAAATAAGGAAGCCCAATGTAATTATGGGCCGCCTATGTTTATCGGACCAACAGTATTCAATGATAACACCATCCATGTCCGAACGAGACATTATGCCCGGACAACCCAATTCCCAGGATCCAGTCTGATGGTCGAGACGCTTATTTAACCTACAACGACGAACACTAATCATAACCGTTCCTGATAGGAATAACGGTTAACTGTCTGACCATATGGTTAAAACCATGAAACACTTAACCGCTTTCCGCCAACTATAAATAACCTTTCCCTCCATCAAAAAGAGGACAGAAGAGAAAAAAGGAGAAAGAGGCATAGAATGCTACTTACCAAAAAAAAAAAAAGAGGCATAGAATGCTTAAGATTCTTTCTAAATAAGACGCTAAGAGCGAACTCCTCAAAATAAATTTAAATTACTTATATTTTTTTTTCCTCAAGTACAACTGAAATACTGATTTGAGTATCGGAGGATATACCGAAAAATGAGTCCTACCAATCCTTTGATCGTTATTTATATTGCACAGGATTTGATTTTGAAGGCTTATGGAACTTGGGAACTATATATGACCGACCAACTTCAACACTTGTCCGTACAATAATCAGATCATCGGTACGCAATATTGGCACTGTCCGTGGGAATGGCAATAAAAGCCTAATATATATATATATAT
>JAODPA010003252.1:0-14076 GCA_025585075.1 Nepenthes mirabilis | reverse complement strand
GAAAGAGAGAGAGAGAGGAGGAGAACAGCGCTGGTGTCGGTGGTGCACGGGTTGGCGGTGGTTGGCAACGACCATGCATGGTGGTAGCTGGATGGGTGTCACGGCGGAGTAGTGGCAGGGCCGTAGGAGCCCAACAAAAAGAGGAATCACATGAAGGAGAAGAGGAGAAAATGAAGGCTTTTGGATTCGATTCCGACTTCGAGCTAGTTGGAGAAATCGTAGAGCATGTCGAGGCAAGTACATCCACACTATTTTCTTCCATTTTCGTTGATTTTCATTCAACCCATTTGAGTATTTTTGTTCCGATACCCGACCCCATACATATAATTGTGATGCCCATGTTTGATTATGCATATATGTGAAATTCGTCATCCGATTCATTATTTTTGCACCGTTTTGCACGTCCGAAACCCTCACCCACACACAGGTACTGTTCATGCACAATCGGGTGGATTTCGGTCCTCAAGTTTTGGGGCTTTTGCATAAATTGAGACTAGAATACCATTACCCACACCCTAGGTAGGCTAAGTTGTCGATTAGGTACCCGATTTGGTGGAATTATGTAAATTCCCATTCGTGAAACCTTGACCCTACGCCCGGGTGGTTTCGAGCTTTGATTTTTGGGGCTTTTGATTTATTTGGGATTAGAATATGATTATACATGACTTGGGTAAGCTAATTTACCGATTGTGCATCCGAATTTGTAAAATTTGGTGGAATTTCATTTGTAAAGCCCATAAACGACGCCCGGATACCGTTTGAGTTTCAATTTGGGGGTTTCCTTAGTAGGTCTCGACACATTACGGGAAGGAGAGGGGAAAGAGAAGGAATGGGAAAAATCTTCCATCTAACTCTGATCAGAGTAAAGATAACTATAGATCGAACTCAGGCAAGTGTACTCGGGATATTATTTACCATTTTTACAGCGTTTTAATATCTCAAATATTGTATTTAAGTTTTAAATTCATGATTCTACATGTTTACTGTAAATAATACATATTTTTCCAGATTAATCGGACAGATTTCATGTTTACTTATATATACTACAATATTTGGTTTCGATTTTATGTAAATACATGTATTTGGCATTCATTTATCGTCCGGACTATTTGGCGAAACCCTAAGTACGAAAATGAAGAGATTTAATGGTTTTAATAAAAAAATTATGATATGTAAAAGTCAATCTGTAATGAGATACTGTCCATGATGTGATTTATATCTGAAAAATTTACATGAATTTATACTATTAAAGTATTGTGTAGTTTTGAAGTATACTAAAGGGTTACTGTGAAACCTAACTGACTTTTGAAGTTTAACTAATTTTCAGTAAAGATATAGGAAGAAAATTATTTCCAAATCCTGTTAAGTAGGACCCGGGACTAATATGCAGTTAGGTTAGATTCTCCGGCGTACCTTAGATGTTATGGTGGTAATCGTGGATAATTCTATCCATAGAATTATACATAGTCTGCCCTTTCTCAGGACGTTAATCTAGATGGTAATTTTTTTTATTTCTGGCCTACCTTCGAGAGGTATTTTTGTACAGATCTCACGAGAATGGATCTTTCTATTATGTTTCTGGCCTTAAATTATATGGAGTGAATACAATTTATCCTCGATTATTTGTCCCATCGGCTAGTAGGGTCTACTAGTTTGGTCCTTTCTGATAGAAAAAGAAAATTTCTAAATTTTCATAGATTTAATATCGGCTTTTGATCTTTGAGTTTTGCTATATTGTTTCATGATTTCCAAAGTTTGATTTTACTGGTTTATATTTTCTCTACTTTCATGTACTTTTCTATTATTGCCATGATAGAACACGTATATGTTTCTGTGCATCTGCATTCATGTTCATCTGCCTAACTGTTCTGCATAATAAAAGCATGAATTTTGATCATTGAGACCTGTTCACATGAATACTTCTATTCTTCTGATATTATCGCGATTTTCTATCTTAATGAATACATGTTCTGCATAAAAGTATTATGTTCTACATATTTTGGTACCTTACTGGATTTTAACTCAACGTTTACTATTTTTTTCTCCAGATGAGGGCATAGAGAAGATACTGGATGTTCAGATCTATCTAGAGTTAGTAACAAAAATCTGAAACCCTAGAGTTTTTTGAAGGCTTGGGACTATTTTGATATTATTGTAGATATCTGAATCTTGAAGGAGGATCATATATAAATGGTTATGATATGTATCATATTCAGTTAGAACTGTCTTTATACTTTCATAAATTTCTGTTAAGGATATAAATGCTTTCGCTATATGTTTTCTGGATTATGTACAGGTCTTAAATGGCATCTCTCATTTGAATTTTGATATAATAGATAGGATTGTTGAATTAAAGCCATAGATAGTATCTGCAATCCTGTGAACGCATGTTATAGGAAAATTATGGTATAAATGGATAGTTGTGTGCATATACTAGTTTATTATACAGATTTTATACAGGTTTATATTTCTATTAAGCCTAATTTTAGGAGAAACTCTGTCCATTTTTTTCTAGAACCTTAAGTGAGACTTGAGCTTCTATTCCTATTCTGAAATGACGGAATTATCTAAGAATATAAAAAAAATCCATTCCATCACAAACTGACTCAAGAAGGACTTTGCGAGCTTGTCGAAGGAGCAGATGAAGTTTGGCAATAGGCCATGGAACCAAAGCAGCGCGTCCCCCAGAGAGTGATGGGGAAACACTGGCACATCACGGTGTTGCTCACTCCATGGAGGGATAGGTGAGTGCAGAAGCAGTTGGGGTGATCCATTGAATCCTTACTCCTGTCATATTTGTCTAGCGTTGGCATTTTAAACTTGCAAGAAAGCGGTTAGGATCCACATCACTATGCGGTCAGGATTCAATTAAATACAATCTACCGTATTTTAAACTTGCGAAAGTAGTACGGTCTTCCACTGACCGTACGAGCTTCTCCTTGAACAGGTGGATCCACATCACCTTAACCTTTTCCTCTATTGGCGGGTCGGACTCACTTCTCCTCGTGTTGATGATGTTGCGGAGCCCCGTGTGACCCTGTGGGTCCTACTGGGAGTGCTAGTCGTGACGACTTTTCGCACGGGGCTGCTGTGTGCTGCACGAGCCTGTGGCTGTTTGCCTTCTTTCACTGCAGGAGTTGCAAGGGTTGTGTCGCTTTGGGCTCTCCTCCCGCTCATCCCGGCTAGGGAGGCTTTTATCCCTTGCTTAGGCCCTGCTGTCGGAGGCTACTTGGCCTCAGCATCGTCAAGCCAATCTGATCTACCCCTGGGGCTCTGGTACGATGCCCTCCTCACCTGGAGGATGACGCTTGAGATGCTTGGGGAGCGGCCCCTATCCATTGGGTACTCGTTCGGTTGCAAAGGGCTTGAAGTATCAGCCTCATGTCGCCCATTTCGGCGGCCAGCTGATGGATGTTGGGTTGTGGCCGCTCGTCGACACAGTTACCCACCGAAGGGTTGTCGCCGTGAGCAGTGGCGTCTCTTGCTGGCGCGCTGGCTTGCACCGGCTTGCGCCCTAGTATTTACCATCTTGGTGTAGAGGAGTGAGTATTGAGGGAGAGACACTAGACTTTTTGTCGCATTCTCACAGATGGCGCTAATGTTACGTCTTGGGTCCTTTGCTGTCGTACGAACTAAGGAGCTTTCGGATTTCTCGTCATCCGGATAAGACCACGAGTAAGTCCGATCTCCGTCGCTATTAACCTAGAATTTGCACAACATAAATTACAAACAGGAGATCAGAGGTCGGCGTGATTTCTCCTACAGAAAACACTCTGACGCTTAAGACAGTAACTTCCCACAATGAACGGAAAGGGACGCACTCTTAGAGGTGTATGGAAATATGTTGAGTGTGTTGTGGGAATGTGTGAATACAAGAGTATGAGACTCGTTGATCGTTTTGTGAGAGGCCTGGCTCTCTGGATACACTGCAACAGGTGGCTGACTTTGGTAGCCTAAGAAAACCTGTGAAAAGTTGGCATTGGGCATGAATCTGAGAGCAAAAACTCATAGAGTGCTCGTCCCAATACCCAGGCTCAGATTAGCGATTCAGGTTCAGGCTGGGAATCGAATTGGGGATTCTTGATTGGGGATTCCTTCTCCTATAAAAGGAGAGGGAATTTATAGGCTCATTGGTGTAAAGCTTTGGGCTCGAGAATCCTTTCTGTAGGGATTTGCCGGCCGTTGATTGCTGGTGGCAACCGGTGATGTCAGTTGTCGTCTTGCGGCAGTGAAGAGACCGCCATGCGTCGGTGACCACGCTTGATCTGCTTCTCATGTGAGGATTGGCTGACCAGTTTTAGGGAACGGCACAAGCCGCGGCTGATAGGATTGACCTTCCCTTATTGACTCACCCCTTCTACGTTGCGCTTGCTTCTTGCTTCTTGCGGCCGTATTAATGAGCTACAGGATGCGCCTATTGGCTGCAGGTATTGCTCTACCGCGTAGGTTGTTTCGAGTTTTGGATTGAGCTGATTGTTTGGGCCACTACTTTTTAAATTGGGCCTTGTGATCCCTGGGCCTTACCGATACTTAACCCAACTAAAATATATCATTAAAACAAAAATTAGATTAAAATTATTCATGATTACTGTTAGAGATATCTGTCTAATTGACATATTCCGTAACCATATGTATTATAGTATCGATGTCGGATTGTGGGTTGTCGAGTTAAAGTCCGTTCTGTCCATTCCGTCCTCCAGTCGCTCGAGCCCGTCCGAAGTCTCCGCGCTTGCTTGGCGCCCGATACCCGCTCGAGCCTAAATTCCAGAATGCACCGCGCTCGCCTAACACTCGATATCCGCTCGAGCCGAAAATAAAAAATATACCCCGCTCGCCAGGCGCTCGATACCCGTTCGAGTGCACGCAGGGTTTCTCTGGAAACCCTCCGTCTGCCCGCCGCACGCTCGAGCGCCGGTGCAATGGAAAAGTTTTTTAAATAAAATTTTGGAGCCCTCTATAAATACTAGGCTTATATTTTGGAACCCTAACAATTGAGAAACAGACTCTGGAGAGTTTATTGGTGTGCCTCCTTTGAGAAGAGAGTTCCTTATGCTCTATTGATATTGCTCATCTTTAGAAAACCTAAGGTTACAAGATTGCTCTTCATGTTCATATAAGTTTTCTCATCAACTTTCTTTAACCATTGAAACACTGTCTTCTATCTTCGTTGGAGACGTTGGTTCGTGAAGAATGAGATTCGATCGTGAAGAAGGAGACTTGATCGTGATCGGCAATTCAAATGGTCAAAGAGGAAAGATTGACGTGAAGATTGGAAGGTGTCTGGTTCCGCTGCTGCGAGTAAATCCAAGGAGTTCCTTGGTAGGGATCACGTGACGGGAGTAAGTCGGCTAGGTTAGCGCGTCGTTACCACCCGGTCTGTAAGTTGATTTTCATAGTACATTGCTTCCCTGGTCGTTGAAACTCGGAGTATTTTTCTCGATTACCGTGGATATCGAGTTTTCACTTCATCACTAAAAATTGTGTCTTTATACTACTGCTTACGTATTTTGTTTACTGTGCATGATTGTTAGTATCGTTGGCATCTAATACTAAATATCCTTTACGTGTATCAGATATTTGTTATTATATATACTGCTTCCGCTATAGTTTTAACGGGGTCAAAACTTAATTATTCACGTTAGCGTAAAAAGTCCTTTTTCAGTTACAATATTAGAAATAACAGGTGGCACAGATTTGAATATCATAAGGTCGGTCATCCGGCCCATATATGACGCAGCTTCAACCGAAAGGATTGATTCATGGGTTTTTGACTCATCAGTGGACTATGGTGACAAAGTGGGTCCTAATGCCGTGACTCCAAAGGGAAATTCATGGGGGGCCCCTAAAATCATCTGTTCTTCCTATTTTCTTGACAATTGTTTTAATATTTTATGGGCAAATGATCAGATCGAATTCACCTAAAAGCTTCTGCTGTTGCTTGTTGAATTTTGCACGCTTTTGGCATCAAACGTACTTCTTCGTCCAATTCAAGCGCTCCAACCGTCAAATTTCCTGTCGACTCCTTCATTCTTTGTCTTTTCTACCCGCGATTTTTTGATTCTTTTGTCTCCAATGGAAAGTATTCTTTAGTGTTTACCTATTTTTCTCCATTTTGACTATTCTCTGGGTGGTTGAGATCAATCAACGGTATGCGTGGGAGAGATTGCTGTGGCCGATCTGAGTTTATTTGATCTGGGTTTTGCTCTGATTCTGCAGATTCTTCTTCTGTCTGGTTGAGGTGAGATTTCTGGCACATATCACTTCACAAATCTGATGGCTAATTAATTGATTGATGCTCTACACACTTCTTTCTCTTATTCTTTCTTTCCCCTTCCTCTTTTATTTGCTCTTGGCGAGCACTGCTCTTTGCTAGATATGGATTGCTTCAAAGTCAGTTTAAGTGATTTTAAGCTGCGGATGATCGTATTTTTATTCGGGATTCAGAATTTTAATGTCTTATTTATATTTTTCCTTTCTGAGGGGTTAATGATTGAGGTGGTTGTTCTCTCCCCCTAGGTTTTCTGATGGATGATTATTCAATCCACACTGATTGGGCTGAACGGACTGTTCGCTTTTGGATGATTCATATGCAGTAATTTGTCTTTCAATAATTTCCCATCATTCCAATTGAGAAAGTGGTTGAATTTTCTCCATGATTATGATCTTTCCTTCCCCGTTGCTTCCAGTTTTAACTTCTACAAGTGTTCAAATATTATGATTGTTGACATTGACATCAGCCAAAGGAATTTCTGATGATCTTTAAGATAGAAGATTTTAGTATTTTTCAACTCCTGCTCCTACTTCGATTGAATATTTCCTTTCCTCCTGCAAATATTTTTTCCAACTATCGTTTTTTTCTTTTTCGATCGAGGGTGTTGCTTATGATTTGGTGTCTTCGTTCAAATTCAGTATACTTTTTGAAGACACACTGTGCCTCGCCTTTAATGAGTGTCTTGAATGCAGGCAACAATCTTCCCGGTCACGGGGTGATAAGCATCCTGCGATATGGGCTGGCTGAGTAGGATTTTTGGGGGCTCCAGTCATAAACCATCTGAAGGACAAAATCATGAAACTTATGGGGAAGATACATATTGGGACTTTGGCCCTTCTTCGGTGGTAAGTGCTGTTCTCTTATCGTTGCAATTGGTATTCTATTTCGTGCGGTTTGTTTGTCATTTAAGCAATAAATCTGCTCATTTCTCGGACATTGAATGCCAATTCTGCCATGAGAAACAGCACATTGCTTGTTGATTGTTTGTACAATGCTAATTTAGCAATTGCAAGTATTAAGGAGATAATATCCTTCCTAAGGATATTATATTTTTTAAAAATATTATATTCTTTCTCAATTAAAACATTACTATATTCTAATTTAGACTACTTATATATATTATGATGTATATAATATCCTTTTTAAATTGAAAGATTGCTATCTTCTAATTTACATTATTTATATAATTACCATTATTACAACTTTTGTAATTTAGGCTGTTTCTTTCTCCTATAAAAAGACAACCCACTGTACAGTTTCAGACACATAAAAATTACGTAAAATCTTTCTTCATATTTGTCTTCATATTTCTTTAGTAAGGAACTCAAAACTGTTCTGAAAGTAGGAGCGACACAAAACCCAAATTCGCAAAAAAATTCAGTTATTCACTAAAACTAAATGATACGTCAGCTTTTGAAAGCCACTCAAAACATTGAAATAATAAATAAATGGGGGTTCAATAAAGCTAAATGGAAAAATAGTGGTTCCATTTGATGTCATCTGATGAGGAGTTAGAAAGTAGGTGTGGGCTAAGTAAACTCATAATGGGTAGTCTTGGTCTTAGTGAAATAAAGTAGAAAAGTATGTAAGGGTTTTGATGGACAACAAAGACTTCAGTTAGACTGTACACACGAAGTGCTTCTTCAAAAATCTACTAAAGAGTTGCTATTTACCTATAACCGGCTACTAATTGACTTTCCGAATTTTCAACAATGATGAACTCTAAATATGTGGGCAAAGCTTCAACTAGAAGATTAAGAAGTGAAACTACAACAACAGAGGTTACAAATCAGCCAATTATGTGTTTTGGATTGTATGTGATCATCTGTTGGCAAATAAGTTCTAATCTATGGGGAAAATGTATGCAGGATGCATGTCAGGATTATGACAATGATGATATTGACCGTGCTATTGCACTTTCCCTTTTAGAAGATCAGACAGAGAAAAAGGCAATTGGTAAGTTGTATATCTGTTTTAACTTTCACCGTCCTTTGTAATAGCATGCAATTAGTATTGTTAATGTATATACATTTTCATTGCATACAAGATTCGTAATTTTTGTTTAGACTCTTCAAGTAATCTCTAAATCCTTTTAATGCCAGACGCTTTCTTGCTAAATTTAGTGCTTATTCTTTTGAGTCTATTGATTCATATCTATGGACTTCAAGACAAGCTAAAAAAGGGCTTCAAATGAACTTTTGGTAGATTTAAGTATGTCTTAGGATTAACATAACTTTGGTTGATTTTTTTAACTCCATTGGCATTAATTCTTCTTGTGAAGTCTCACTGTTTTCATTTTTTTTACTTACAGATAATGACTCCCAGTTGGAGGAAGATGAACAGCTGGCAAAGGCTGTTCAAGAAAGTCTGAACATGGAATCTCCTCCTCGAAATGAGCACGGAAATAGTTATCAACAGCCATATCCTTTCTTCTTCCCCTCTGGGTTCAGGTCATTGTTGAAATCTCCAAAGTTCTAAATTTTACTTAGTCTAGTCCGTCAATGATGGAGAAAGTTCCAGAAGAAGCGAGTTTTAATGAATCCTTCTCCTGTTTTTTTTTCTGTTAAAAGTGTCATGCTCTATATTTCACCTTGAAGCATCAAGCTCAGACTGCTTCTGAAAGCAATTTTTTGCTTATAGAATCTGTGCTGGTTGCAATGCTGAGATTGGTCATGGACGATATTTGAGTTGTATGGGAAGCTTTTGGCACCCAGGATGTTTCTGTTGCCATGAATGCAACAAGCCAATTGCTGATTATGAGGTCAGAATTGCTGTGACTTATGGTTTTGTAATTCTGGGAATCGAAGAAGTACCAACACTCTCTCGAGCTAAAGTATCTATGTTTGACACGCCACGTTTTTTAATTTTATTTTATGACTCTGGCATACTTATACACATTGAAAAATTTTATAATTTGAAAAAAAAAAATGGTATTCACAATAGAAAATTATAGAAATTTTTGGCCTTTATTAAAATGTTATAGCACATTTTAATTACATTGGCTCACTACTAACTTTTGTACTCCTCCTTATTGTGCTTTTTTTAGGGATGAGAAAACAAGAAAATATATACATTTTTTGTTACAAATTTATTAGAAAGTAGTAGTATTTATTAATTATGTTCTCATATTTATAAATAAAAAATAAATTTGAATTAACCTGTCCCTACGTGGTGTCCTAATTTATAGACAAAATATAGCTCGACGTGTTGGTGTCTATCCCTATTAGTGTCCATGCTTCTTAGCCGGACACGGTAACAAAATGCTTTGATCTGATTCCAACTTTCCTACTTCAATTTGCCTCTTTGCCTTTATAAGCCTGTGTCAGCAAGATGCTTGAAAATCTGTTAATCTTGTTACAATTCCTGACGCATTGATTCTCTGTGTTAGTTTTCCATGTCCGAGAATCGCCCATATCATAAATCCTGCTATAAGGAACGGTTTCATCCAAAATGTGATGTCTGCAACAGTTATGTAAGTCACAATTCCTTGCCTATCTCCTTGTAGCAGAAGGAACTGATTAGTTTGAACTCCTTTAAACAAAAATGTCACGATGTTCTTTTCTTTGAACCAATTATTAGGATTTCATTATATTATGGTTATTGTTACATTATGATTGAAGTTTTCTTATTTACTTATCAGGGTTACCTTGTAAATAGTAATTAATCATTCTATCTTATAATTCTAGTACTCACTCCACACATGATCAAGTGTTCAAAGATGAAACGTTCCAAGGGGTTTCTCTACATAACATTTGAGTAATAATATGCATTCTCCGGTTTTCATGTTTGAATAGATCCCTACAAATGTGGCTGGGCTGATAGAGTACAGGGCACATCCTTTCTGGATGCAGAAATACTGCCCTTCACACGAATTTGATAAGACTCCAAGATGTTGCAGCTGCGAAAGAATGGAGGTAAGTCAGAACTGAGGAAATATAAATATATATGTCCTCTCCTAACCCCTTGCCCCCATCTTTGAAAGAAAGATAGAGAGAAGAACAAATGCTGTGTTTGATTTAACCTTTAACGAGGAACAAAATGTGAAATCTTAATGTGAAACTATGACTAAGAAAATTATTGAAGCCTATGAAATGTATCTTGGTTGGTTTGTTTGTTTGACATGAGATTGCAAAAATCTAATTTTCCTGTCTGTTTGCACATTCCGCCCAACTGTCGAATCATGTTTGGACCAAAAATATAACTAGATATCTATACAGTTTTTCGTACTTTTTTTTTCTTTTTATACTAGCCAAACATAACATAACTCAATTTCATATATATTTCCTTAGTTTTACACATTAAAAACAAGATACCAAACATGATGAAAAAGAAGAATGTTGCAGCTTGTAGAGCAAGCAATATAGGGAACTAGTATCACGCCATTTATTAATAGCTATGGCATTTTTTTTTCGGTTTTATTCAAAGAACCCTTTTTCTTCTATCTTACAGCCTTTTATAATTTTTTTAAACCAAATATAGCATATTTTTAAAATCACTCAATTTCACATAGATTTACTCAGTTTTAAACATCAAAACTAGGATACCAAACACGATGAAAACAAAGAATGCTGTAACTTGCAAAGCAAACCATATATGGAACTAGTATCACGTTGTTAACCGCTATGACATCCTTTCTTGATTTTGTTCAAAGAACACCCATTTTCTTTTGTCTTCTAGGCATTGGTGGTCATGTAATCTGATATCTGCACAACTTTTCATAGTTTTTTCTCTATGCTAATCAAATGTGACATGCTTCTAAAATCACTCAATTTCATACAGATAACTTAGTTTTACATATTAAAAGCATGATGCTGAAAATGATGAAAATTAAGAATGTTGTAACTTGAAAATCAACCAATATATGAAACTAGTATTTTATTGTTAACAGCTTAAACTTCCTTTATTGATTTTGTTCAGATAATCCATTTTCTTTTCTTCTGGACATTGTTGATGATATAACTAGATATTTGCACAGTTTTTTTTTTTTTATGGATTTTCTCTCTATACTAACCAAACATAACATGGTTTTGAAATCACTTATTTTTATAAAAATTTACTTTATTGTACACATTAAAAGTAGGATACCAAACACGATAAAAAAGAAGAATGTTGTAACTTGTAGGGCAACCAATATATGGAGCTGGGATCGCATTGTTGATGGCTATTACTTTCTTGATTTTGTTCAGAAAACCCATTTTCTTTCACCTCCTAGCCATTGTTGGTGATGTAAACTTTACAAAATGTGCAGCCCAGAGACAATCCATACTTACAACTTGATGATGGCCGAAAACTGTGTCTTGAATGCCTCGATTCTGCAATCATGGAAACCAGTGAATGCCAACCCCTCTACCTTGAAATTCAAGAATTTTATGAAGGTTTGAACATGAAAATACAGCAGCAGATTCCATTACTCCTCGTCGAGAGACAGGCACTAAATGAAGCCATGGAGGGTGAAAAGAATGTAAAAGATCAATTCTGCAGATCATTTTCAAAAGGAGCTTAAAAATTCTACTTTTTTCGTGTTATATGTGATCCTTCACTTTCTTGCAGGGCCATCACCATCTGCCTGAGACAAGAGGACTCTGCCTCTCAGAAGAACAGACTGTTAGCACGGTAAGATCCGTGCTATTGATAGTCTTTAATGTTATCTGACTCAAATGGGAGCTAGAATTGTCCCACATAGCATGCTACATATTTTTTAATTTATTAAAATAATTGGAGATTACTATCCCGTATGATTTTGTTATAGTTTATTGATATTGTTATTCTTTAATAGGCTGCCTGGTATTTGATTTTAAAAAAAAGGTTTTTGTGTAATAAAAAAAATGTGTCCTTTTCTTAACCTATTAATGACAAAAGTTTCCATCTTAATTGTATGGAAAAGGGAAACAAATTTTTTTTGAATAATGTTAGATAGTTTTGCCGTAGCTAAGGGCATCGGCTGGGAGATGCAGCATCTATGCGTCGGTCCCAAGACCTTTTTGGTTTTATTTTTAATTGAAAGCAAACTTTTTTTAAAAATTAAAATATATAGACCATTAAATTTATATCCAAGAAACTGAGAATCAAGACATAGCGCCTCCGGTCCGTTTTGTTGGGTAGCTTTGATTTTGAATTAAAAGAAGTTTTGCTTAACTTCCCAAGCAACATTATAAATTCATCCATTTATAAAAGTCCACATCTACATTTTTACAAGAATTTCTACAACTCTCTTAAAGATAGAGAAATAAGGGTGAAGGAAAAAAATTGATTCTAATTTCTTCAAAAAAAGAATGCTAAGGGTAATTCAAATTTGTTATAAATATTTAATTTCAAATTTTAAATTATAAAATAGCGTGATAATTTAATAATCCGTAAAGTAATTTAATATCGTATAGTCATACAATGGGTCCCACATCATGATGCCCGGGAATAGTTGGATATGTGCATCATTACCTTTGCATTACATAGAGCTAGTGTTTTTGACATAGACCAACCAATTTAAGATTATAATAAAATAATCTTACGGATGTGTGATGACAATTCTCTCTTTACTGGTATCTGGCAATTAAAATTCAGATTTCTAAGTGGATAAAAATTCCAGATTTTAAGGAGGCCAATAATTGGTGCTGGCAACCGAATCATAAGCATGATGACTGAGCCGTACAGGCTGATCCGACGCTGTGAAGTGACTGCTATACTAATTCTCTTTGGCCTTCCTAGGTTCTCTCTCTCTCTCTCTCTCTCAATCTCGATCAGTCTATACGTATGTGTGTGTGCGCGCGCACATGTACATACAATATAAGCTAAGTTCTTTGTTAAAGCAACAGCAGTTTGAAGGATTCAGACGTTTCTTCTTTTCTTCACAGGCTGTTGACGGGATCCATCTTGGCTCACGAGATGATGCATGCATGGCTACGGCTAAACGGTGAGCATTCATATTCAGTGGAGTCATATGTTTGTAATGATGAATGTTCTAATCTTGTAAATAACTTTCTCAAAAGGTTATCCGAATTTGAGCCCCATTGTTGAAGAAGGAATCTGCCAGGTATTAGCTCATATGTGGTTAGATTCTGAGATAATATCGGGATCTGACAGTAGTAACAGTGAAGCAAGTTCATCTTCCTCATCGTCAGCCTCACCATCATCTTCATCTTCAGCGTCCACTTCTGGTTCTGGGTCCTCAAAGAAAGGTAAACGGTCTCAATTCGAGAGGAAACTCGGTGGGTTCTTCAAGCATCAGATCGAGTCGGATGCTTCACCCGCCTATGGGGATGGATTCAGAAAAGGAAATGAAGCAGTGAACAAGTATGGAATCAGGAGGACCCTTGACCATATTCGATTGACCGGGAGCTTTCCTTACTAAAATCAAAATATACCACAATCCATAAGCAATATATATATATATATATACTAAAATCAAAGTATACCACAATCCATAAGCAGTATAGATATGTTTGTATGTGTGTGTGTGTGTGTGTGACAAATGTAAGTTATAGGATTCAATAAAAGAGAGATAAACACATGTATGTAGGGCATTGATCTTGCTGTTCTTTGCCTGCATTTTATTGTATGTTTGATTATTTGCACTGAAAGAAAAATTACTTCTTTATTGAAAACTATTAATGTTAATAACAATGGTGGAGGAAACCATAATGTTTGTATAAAACTGCTTGAATTATCAACTTAATTTACAGGAAATATGTAAATTTGTATCAAAATTTTACTGGGTCTTGCCCCATTAGGGAAGATTAAAGGGGAAGAACAAATACAGGTATTTGGTAGGACATGACAGAGTACAACATTAATAATGCGATTTATTTATA